>CAMXCT020003051.1:0-57500 GCA_947184155.2 Cladocopium goreaui | reverse complement strand
AAGAGTCAGAGAAGAGAAGAGAAGAGAAGAGAAGATGTTGTAGTAGGCGGATTTGGGGGGTGCCCTCTTAGCTTTACGCGTCGAAATCATATCAACCGCGGGCCTGCTTGTGAACCTTTCTGCTTGAATTGAGTGGAGAGTATACGGTTGAAGCCTTGAAAACCTTGTCCCAGTTGTCCCACCCGTCCACCTCAATTCTAGCTATTTTGGAATAGTTCCCCTTCCAAAGCCATCATTTCAGCGCCTGGTTGGGCCACTGGAAACGGCTGGGCCACTGGAACTGCTGGCGTGGCTCCACCCATGATGTCCTTCTCAAAGCCCTGGCGCAGTGCGGCCAAACATGTCAATTGCGACCACCATCCTTCCATCATCTTTGCCAAAATGGTAAATACAAAATCTCCGAAACCAACTCCGCAATATCATCCACATCTCTCACTATGCATCTGCACATGTATATCAACCCCAATCAACACCACAGGTTTGCTCCCGGCTGAGTGAACCGATGATCGGCGTGCCCAAGCCTGTTGGCCAGTCAGATGGTTGTGGTAGAACAAGCCATCTTAGCTGAGCCGCGGGAACCCAATGGTTGATCCTCTGGAACCTTTGGGGGTGATGCATGCGTATACATATGTATATACATACATATATACACATTTAAAATTACATATATCATGTAATATCTAATTAAACCCACCAATCAGACATCACTAGGAAAAAAGATTTCAAAAAAAGAGTAGAAGAAGTCAGCCAAATGATGAAAACTGGTGGCTAAGTCTTGCCATGAAAAGACGCGGGCTTTCCACCAATCTGAGTCGCACCAATCTGCACCGAGCGGCTGGTGGTTTCCTGGGCATGGCTTCAACTCTGGTCATCAACACGGCTGCGAAATTCCAATGTTTGCGGAAAATGTACCCTCTGGCTATTTACAATAGCTATGGGAAATCACAATTTTTAATAGGTAAATCATCATGAATCATCTATAAATGGGTGCTTATCCATGGCTATGTTAAATAACCATAGGGCATATTGGTTAAGTTAATCTGTCAATGGATGATTCAACTAAACCCATGGGTCATGATGGATCCATGTCTCGTGTCTGTGAGGATCATCCAGCCAAGTAACCCATGAGCCCATGAGGGATGGCAAAGAACCGAAGGGGAAGTTCATCAACTGATACAAGGGGGCCAGAACTCATTGTCTATTCAATTGATTTTGGGGGGGTGCCCGGGGCGAGGCTCAAACAAAAACCGAGCCTAAGGATTTGTGGGAAGGATGTTTGCTGAGATGGCCATCCCTTGCCGGCAGCTGTCGCATGTCGACGTGCCGCAACACCAGAAATGCATACAAATGCAGGAAAATCTGTGGATACAAGATGACCGTGAACCAGCATTGAAGTGGAAAAGGTTGCAAACGGTTTCATTTGCTGATCTTCCGGACCTTTGACCAAGGATCAATCTGTTCAACCCAAGGCTTTCTCCAATCGGCGGCTTCTGCCCTGAGTGAATGTCAAGTTGTATACACCTTGAAATTTGGATGCAAACAGTGAAATCCAACGCAAAGTGAACAGAAAGCCCTGGTGAACAAGGATATCCGAGCATTGGCGCCGTGAGTTTGCACGAGTTGACGAAAGTTTTTCTGAGCTTCAGGCTCATCTGGAATATTTTGGAACTTGCCCCTCATGTTCTTGAAGTGCTTCCTCGGGTGACTTCAAAACCCACCAGACGTGGACATCGATCTTGCAGTTGAAAGGCCTGCTTTCCAGGTAGGTAGGGGCTGGTCTAATTTCAGGGTATCCAGTCTTTTTGCAGGAGAAAACCTGCTACTGCAAAGACATGCCAAGTGTGATCTTGGCGCACCCTGGCTTGCCTCACTGGCCCATGGCGTCTTGACGGACAAGAACCATTGATGTCATTGCTTGCTTCCGAGAACCTCTTCAGTGCCTTTGCTATGACAATAATGTGGTATGCGCAGCACCATCTTCAATGACTGGCCAAAAAAAAAGGTTAGGTTTACAAACCATCCCCAAATGGTAAATGTTTATAAATATGGTTTGGGGTTCACATGGATCTGCACTTTCGCCCAGCATCGCAGAGCACAAGTGCTCATTGTAGCCCAACCTGGTTTCCCAAAGGCAACGATGCAACAGGACGCAAAACAGTTGGTTGGTACGTGTTGGAACCAGACTGTGGCGCAAAACTCGAGTGCATCCACGGCACAGGTTCGCCTCGCATACCATACCTGGTCATCTGAACGCCCCTTGAAGCTGATTCCCAAACAGTCAATCACAGAGCACATCTTGATTTGTTTCAATGGATCATGATGGGTCCAAGCATCCTACCATGTCCCACCCGTGGCCGAGGAGCAATTGCCACTGAACTTCACCATGATGCTATAGATATTGTCATCCAAATTTTTGGTCGGTTCTTCCTAGGAGTGTTCACACCAACGGCGGCCGTGGCAGCTTTCGATCTCCCAGAGTCTGCTCGGATGATTGCTGAAGTTATTACGCTGAATCGTTTGATATGATGGTTACAATCCACATACACATGATATTACATACATCATCATACATCTCCGTATTTCTCTGAGTGTTGGCAAGCCTTTTGGTGCTGTTGGGTGCCGCTGGTTTGGAACATTTTTGAGATATATCCACTTACTTGCTACCGACCACAGATCCGGGATGCTCCCGGTGCCCTGCCAAGTCGCCATAAATTTCTTCCACTTTCCTTGGTCGTTCATGGCCTCTCTGTAGTTAATACCATTGCGGAAGGTCAGTAGGCTGGCCTCCAGTGAAGGGAAACAACTGCTACTCAAGCTCTGTAACCAACCAAAAAAATCCAAAAAATCAAAATGTTTGTGGAGAGGGAGGGATAGAAGACACAGACCCAATTTGCAATGGAAATTTTGCGGAACAGCAAGTGCGCGTATGAAAATGGTGGACCAAACAAGCGAATAGATCAAACTGGCATTCATGAAAACTGATGATAATAAGATCCAGCATGTCAACCAAGTAACAACAAACATGAGAAATACATGGCCGAATATGGCCGCCAAAGATACCCCCCAAAACATCGCAAAACAAAAAAACGCTGCAAAAAAATGAAAGGCAAATCATCACTGCCATCCAAAACAAGCATCTCAAGGGAGAAATCTATATAGGAAACCTCAACATTTGGAGTTTGAATGGGTTTAAAACCGTGGGTTGCCTGTAGGTTTTCCTGTAAATTTGACTGTAGATTTTCCCCTGGTCCAATCACAATCTCCACAGTCATTGCCTTTGCCGCCGGCAGCGGTGCAGCCGCCGCTGCCGGTGCTACCGGTGCTGGAGCTTTTGGCACCACCTGGAACATGGAACTGGGATGCGGGACCAAAACTTCGAGGATATTTAAGTGATGCCAAATATGCAGATGTAAACATACATATATGATCATACATATACATATGTACATATATATATATATGCATTTATATGTATATATATATATACCAGTGGTGCCGCACAAGGCGGTGGCGGAAGTTTCAAAAATAGAAAACCTATAGGAGAGGTTGGTTGTTGTGAACCATGGATGGCAGAGCGAACCCACCCGTGGATCGAAAAATGGCTGGAGTCTGGAGCTGTGTTTTTTGGAGTGGTTGCAATGATTGCAGTGGTCACGTCACCACAACTGCTGGATGTAGTGTGGCGTAGCGCAGTTGTAGTTGTAGTTGTGGTGTAGCAGAGTTGTAGCTGTAATGTAATGCAATTCGTGTAGCGTAGTTGCAATTGCAATTGCAGTTATTGTTTTGGTGTGGTGTAATTAATGTAGCGTAGTGTAGTGTAGCATCGTGTAGTGTAGTGTTGTGTACTGTAGTGTGGTATAGTGTAGTGTAGCCTAGTGTAGTGTAAAATAGTGTAGTTGTACTTGTAGTTGTAGTGTAGTGTAAGTGTTGTGTGGTGTGGCGTAATGTCGTGGCAGTTCTAGTTGTAGTTGCAGTTGTTGGTGTAGTTGTTGTCGTAATGTAATGTAATTAGTGTAGTGTAGCGTTGTGTAAAATGTAGTGCAGCTGTAGTTGCATTTGTAATTGTAGTTGTGGCGTGCTGCTGTGTAATTAGTGTAGCGTAGTGTAATGTAGTGTAGTTGTAGTTGTACTTGTAGCTGTGGTGGTAGTTGCTGTTGCAGCTGTAGTGTAACAAGCGTAGTGTAATATAACTAGATGTACTTAGTGTAGTGTAGTGTAATTAGTGTAGTGTAATGTAGCGTAGCATATTTGCATGCGTAGCTGTAGTAGTAGTGTAGTATAGTTGTAGTTGTAGTTGTCGTTGTAGTTGTAGTTGTAGCTGTCTATCTATCTATCTATCTATCTGTCTATCTGCAAGCTTGAAAACGAAGCTATCCTGCGAGACTTCCTCAGTTTTTGAACTTGACAACATCAAAAACACACTCTCTCAATTTTCGAAGTTGACAACGTCAAAAAAAACGAAGCAATTTTGCGAGACTTCCTCCATTTTCGAAGTTGACAACATCAAAAACGAAGCATTTCTGCGAGACTTCCTTCAAAAATGGAGGGAAGTTGAGTGCAGAGCTGACGGCCTTGTACCAATGCGTTTTGTGGTTTCTCCACTCCATCTGTCTAAAGTAATTACCGCGCCTGCCACGAAAAAGTGAGGCCAGGTCATACGAAGTGTTGCACCCGTCACGCAAAATCATCTTAGCAAACCTGAAGGGCTGATGCACCAAAATGCAACCCATCGCGGGAAATCAGCGCCCTGACCTCCTAACATCTCTGATGAACATTTCTCTTGTACTGCGCCTGCCACGCGAAGTGCATCTTTGCAGATCCTCTTCAAATGTCCCACGCCTGCCTTGCCTGCTACAAAACCCTCACATTTTGCTAATTTTTATCAAGAAGCGGAATCCCTTGCGCCTGCCACACAAAACGACATCTGAATGACATCTGAGTGTCCAAAAGTGGTCCGAGATGTCCGAGACGTCAGTTCTTAACACGTTTGACTTCGAAATGTGCTTCGCGCCACAACGGCGTGCACTTTTTGAACATCTCAACTTCCAAAAGTGCATGGTCTGCTTTGCACGCTTTGACTTTGAAAACGTGCTTCACGCCACAACGGCGTGCACTTTTTCGACATGTCAACTTCCAAAAGTGGTCCGAACATGAAGTGCTTTGTACATTTTGACTTCGAAATGTCCTTCGCGCCGCAACGGCATGCAATTTTTCATCTCTCATCTGGCCAGATGGCTCCGCGCCCGCCGCTTTAGCGAGCCTACTTTTCGACCCTCCGGAGCCCAAACCATTGGAAAACACAGTGAATCGCGACTTTTCTACCTTTTCGCGCACCTGCATCTTCTTTCCTCTGCCTCTTTCTCTTCTCTGATCTTCTTTCTTCTTTCTCCCGACTCTTCCCACCTCTGCTTTTCCATCTGTCCATACTGTCGGAAGTTTGAGTTCTAAACATCCTTCGATAATTTATTTGTTTGCTTGTTTATATGTTTATTTATATTTATCTATATTTGTATTTCTGTGTATGTGTGTATATATATATAAAAATATATGCTTGTGTGTCTTTATATTTGTGGGTACTATTTACATTTACAGTCATATTTACATTTACATGTCCATTGACGTTTGCGTTGTGTGTATATAGATGTATATAGCGCATAGATATCCAACCACTGCGAGCACATGAGATATATACATAGCCAGCAAAAAAGGGAGATCAGCAACAGGAACAGGTATGGAGCCGCAAAACATGGATGATGACTAAAAACATGACGGAAAATGTGATGCTGACAAAATCTCAAACTCAGTGAATACGCCGTCAATCACTTGGGGTTGAAAAGGAGAATAGATTGGAAACAATCAGACGAAGGGACGGGTGCCTGATGGATGGAAGGGACCTTTTGACAATCTATAGTTTTTAGTTCTCGTCTGATTCAGGTGGGAACCTTCCCTTTCAAAACACACTGGAAAGGATGTGAAATGATCCGACCAAATGCCGAAGATAAGGCTTCTCCTCACCCTTGCCAGCAACATTAACAGCTATCGTTTTTTGAAGTACCATGCATGAGTCATGTCAACTACCTGCCAAGAAACCGGAGGGGTGTTGTTTGTCATTGGAAGAACCTGCCACGAAACATCCATCACAGTGGATTAAACCAATGCAACCCTGGGGCCCGGGAGCCCACCCAGGCCACCGACCGGGTGTAACACCGTTTGCGTTGGCCCTGGTTTTTTCACCTCTTCCCTACCTCTCGTACTGGTTACATGGACCCCGATGTGTGTTGACTGTATCTGATTTTACCATGTTAAACCCCACAATTGGTTTAAGAAGATATGCAAACCACCAGCCAGACAGGTCATTTGGGCAAATTATTTGCATACCCCGGCAAGACACAGGATGGAACGTTGATTCTTAAACTGGAATGGCTAGCCATTTTTCTGATTCCCTTTAATGTATTTCATTTGGGGTCGCAATTCCACTTGATGAATGGGTATAGGACCATAAACACAAAAATATATAGAGGCTATAGCCCAAAAGTTGGAGTGATTGCATTCTTATCATGATTGGACCCATTCATAACCCCAACTACCCCCTAAGTGCTGCCCATGACGTGCCCGCCATGACTTCAACAACGCTTCGCCCTGCCTCTCGTGACATGTGGCCTGGACCACCATGGGCTGGTCACTTTTATCTCTCTTATTGTTTTATAACCACCCAATCTTGGGGTTACATCCCCATGGCCCACATGGTATTCTTGCTATGTTCTGTTAATGTTCTGCGGTGATATTAACGCTTCTCGTTTACTTCCAAAAGCTCCTGTGAAGTGTTCCTTCCAAAGAGCGGCAAAAAACATCGTCATCGTCATCGTCGTCATCACCATCACCATCACCATCATCATCTTCACAATCATCATCATCATCATCATCATCGTCACCATCATCATCATCATCATCACCACCATCATCATCATCATCATCATCAAAGCATCTATGTACACATCTACAATCTTATACATGCAAACGTATAGAAATCGGTGAATGCATGTAGGCAAAAACCTCTACACATTTAACTTAATACACGCCGATGTATAAATATAGGCTGATATAGGTGTATAGATGTGGGTAAAAACAGTTATACATGCAAAACTGTATAATTACATGCACATGTATGGGCACAGGTCCATAGGCAATAGGCGTAGGTAAAGACATCTAGAAACACATCTACAACCATTTTTTGCGGATGTATAGATACAGGTGTATTAGAGATGTAAGTGAAAACATCTACGCATCTACAAATGTGTAGGTGCAGCCGTGTAGATATGTAAAGATACAGCTGCATAGATCTAGGTGAAAACACCTACGCGTCTACGACTGCATTTATGCAGGTGTATAGATACGGCTGCATGGATCTGTGGAAACACCTACGTTCTGATTCTTTCAAAATCTACTCTTTCGGCGGCGGCGCAGTGCGGATCATCTTTATGAAACACACCCCTCTCGCATGAAATGCATGCGCTTGATGTTTGTCTCTTGGTTTGCTTTCCTGCCACACTGTCGTCTAGTATTGAACTCCGGTTTTGGTCAGTCATGTTGAGCAATAGACACCTGATGACTGGGCAACTGCGCTATGAAGCCTCTGGTTTAGCGGGGTCTGCAAGAGTAGATTTGGCAAGTGGGGAGGGCACTGGGTTGCCCACCTACCTTTGTATACCCGCAACATTCAAGTTTCCCCACAAAATCTGCATGGAAGCCAGTCCACCCACTTGCCCTGGCCTGGCAGCGCCCTGAGATGAACGGAGCTGGTCGATTTCTGCCATGGGATTCTATGAGAGTGATGAGTGATTGATTTAATTATCCATCAAATTATCGAGATGCGTCTGGGATTGGCATGGTTGGCCCGTCTTTTCCACAGCGACATCACTGATGCCCGAATCGAAACAGCTCTACGAAGCTATACCTGGCTACCCCAACTCCCAACGATCAATTTCCAAGGGACGGCTGCAGAGCACCGGTCAGATGGTTGAAGACGAAAGGGCCAAATCTCTGCACCCAATACACGCTCTCCATTTTGGTGGCCACCTGCTCTGGCGACTTGTAGGAGACTTGTAGGACGAAAGAAGCAGCTTATGTCATATGTCCTCATGCATGCAGCGTCGTCGTCGTCGTCGTCGTCATCATCATCATCATCATCAAGCCGAATCAAATCAAACCAATTCCAAATCCAAATCCAATCAAATCGAATCAAATCAATCAAACAATCAATCAATCAATCAATCCATCCAATCAAACAAACAAACAAATCAAATCCATCATCGCCGTCGTAGTCATAGTAATCATCGTCATCCTCGTCACCTCGTCATCATAGTCACCATGGTCATCATCGTCATCATCGTCATCGTCATCATCGCCATCGTCGTCATCGTCATCGCCGTCGCCATCATCATCATCATCATCATCATCAACAACAACATCATCGTCATCATCATCATCATCATCATCACCATCACCATCATCATCATCATCATCATCATCATCATCATGGTCATCACAGGCATCACAGGCATCATAGTCATCATAGTCATCATGGTCAGTCTGGTCATCGTGGTCATCCTAGTTATAGTCGTCATAGTCATCCTCATCTTTCATCAAGTCAAATCCAATCAAATTCAAATTGAAAAATCTAACAATCATCCATCCTCCATTCATCTTCCATGCATCCTCCATCCATCATCACCGCCCTGGCCAACTTAAAGCCCACCTCCGGTGGCGGGGGCGCGGTGCACATGCTCTTGAGGTTGCTCATCAGGGCTTGCCTGGACGACGAGTTCGGAAACATCGTAATAAAGCAAGGCTAAAATCTAAAATGGCAAGATTCAGATCAAGCGAAATGAAAAAGAAAGCATTATACCCGTTAAAGTAAAACGAACCAGTTGGGATTCGGATCTCCGGATCTCAATACATCAGAATGTTTCATTCAGGAGAAGAGGAATACAAGCTACGATCTTTCCATATGTGAGCTAAAGCTGCTCAGGCCGGTAAGGTCACAGCCCCCCAAGCTGTCATGCCAACTGCGGCAAGAGACCGGTGGTCTTGGGAGGTGAGGTGTGCTTTTGCGCCTTCTTTCCTTTGCGCCAGAGAACAAATGCGAGCGGGGAATTTCACGTGATTTCTTTACCTCACTTCGGAACAGCCACAGATTGTTCCAATCGATGATGTTGCACTACAATCGTGTTGACATAACATGTTCGAACATAGTGTGTGCGCATGTTGATGCATTTGGTTCGTCTGCGCAATCACACACACACAAAAAAAAATACCTGTCCGCAAACAAATATGCCAATCCACATGCACAAACACAACATTTTATATAAGTGTTGTCACTACACTCTGGGAACTCCGTTTCAAGTTCTATCGGTTGGTTCATGGGGATTTCTCGTCTACGAACTTGGCCAGGCATCATTTCGGCCTCACACATCTTGCACAAACAGCTACGATGGCTGGACAAATTCTCCTCAACGGCTTGCCCGGGGCCTTCCTTAGCGCAGGTTGACCGGGGCCATCCTAAAGTGACGAGCTGTTTGTTGGGATCATCATCCCAAACATGGTAGGAAATGAATGAAAATGAATGAACATTGTAGTTGTTCCATGTCGTTCCGAAAAAAATGAGCAGTAAATCATACTAAATCGCTACTGATTTTTTTTGTGATGATTCACTGTTTTTTTTGGAGGGATGACGAAGAATGGTTTGAAACCGCTGGCCAGAATAGCGGAACAATAAGACCGGGTGAGCATGGTGATTAAACTGGATGTTTATATATAATCAACATTAAGTAACAACATGATCTACCTCCACAGCTCATAATGGTTGGCCGGTAGGCACAGCAGTGCAAATGGCCCCCCCCCAAGCTAAACTCCTCTACTAAGAATCCATGTGCTGCCACCAGCTATTTGAATCTTTCGCCGCCTCAAACCAGTCCATCTTGTGCTCGACGATCCTGGGGCATAGGCAACTTTGAGTTCTCTCCCGCCACAGCATGGTCCAATTAAGCATGCGGCTTTACTTTAGTGGGCAGAAAGCAAATCCTTGAAGAAACAAGGTGTTGTTTGTTCTCTCATGGTGTCATACCTACTGTATTGGACAGCCAATCTTCAATCAACAGGCATGAACCACTCATCTAAAGCTTCTGAAAATCATTTGCTCCCAAAATCGGATAGCTTAGCACGCTCATTCAGAATGACCAAGCATGTAAATATGTCCTTTGCTCACCCCATTTTTATGTCATCCATGGCCCATCAGACCGAAGTCATTTCCCAGTCAGCGCGGGGGTTCCGACCGGCGAGACCCTAAAATCATCCAAGCTCTTGGCCAATCATTAACCATCATTAACCATCATTAACCATCATTAACCATCATTAACCATGGTTTGCGGCGCTTCTCCCCAATTCCGCTGAGACACAAGGCCTGCACCGGCGCTGGTGCCGGTGCCTTTGCCGCTGGCGCCTGCATCGCCGGTGCCGCGGGTGCCGCGAGCGTTGCTGGTCCGGAGGTGCTGCTGCAGCTGCCTCCAGATCCTGAGTAGCTGATATCATCAGGGATGTTGTGGGAGATTACCTTATTCTATATATATATGTGTATATATATATATGAATATGTGTATATATATATATATATGTATGAATATGTGTGTGTATGTACAGTATGTATGGATGGATGGATAGACGGATGGATGGATGGATGTACGGATGCACGGATGTATGGACGAATGGGTGTATGTATGGATATATGGATGTATGGATGCATGGATGGATGGATGCACACATGCATGAATGCATGCATGCAATGTATGTGATCAATACCATGCGATATATTTTGATATATGCCATAGGGATATCCAACTCTTGTTCCTCAGATCTCATGGAGTACAGTATCATGGGGGTTGTTTGTATCCTTCAATACTGGGATCTCATGGGAGGTTTCATGCGATACCTGATGGGGATATCGTGATGTATAATGGGATATACCACCCCAAACTAACGTAGACCATACATGACCATACCATAAGTTGGGAGTTGGGAGACTACTTTCCCCTAAGAATGGCTGATTATTGGGGCCTATCTCAGTCTATATTAGACTGGGGAGATGGTATAGGCTATTTGCTGCTAAATCAACATCAAAAATCCAAAAATGATATTATATATAGTTTTTTTTGATTGAATTCTATCATCTTGGGCGCCTTTGATCAAGTTTCCAATGACTCCGATGGCACGTTTTGTATCAAGGTAAGCAAACATCAAGAGTGGTCTAGAGTGATACTATCATAAGTCTTTTTCTTCACCCAAGGGCCACATACATCTGTTCACCTTGCCGAAAGCAAACACCCACAAAGGATCAATTGCGCTGGTACAATTCTGCTCTGCTCGCAAAAACGGCGTAAACTCTCGGGCTCCCCAAAGATCCCCGAAAGCCGGCCAACAGCATCCCCACCAACTAACCTCCACAAAGACAAGCTACTCAGTTCCAATTTCACTGCTGCGGTCAGATGGTTGTAGATCGCGAGACCTCCTGGGATCTCCCAACTTTGGACCCAAGGCAGCTTGAGGGAGAGGTCCATCCGGGCCCCTTCTTCCGGCGTAGGCATGTTGCGGCTCACCTTCTTCCATAACTCAGTCCTGGGGACGTTAATCCATCATAATCCATCCACGTCCCCTCTCAAGTACTCAACAGCATGACGACTGGCATGTCTAAAGTCACGACCTAAATAAACAAAAAAAACACGCTCTAACTTCACTCCTTCCCCATTGCAATCGGGGAAACTCAATGAAACTTCCAGCTGTTCGCATGGACTCTCCATGTTTCAGCATCTCCGAGCATCCAATGTCCCTTGGACCTGAGGTGGTCCAAGGTGCCGCGGGTCATCGCCTTGCCATCACAGACGCTGCAGGGATGATCCCAGCGGTTGGTCCGTTTCCCCAGCTCTTCATCCAGCAGGGTGGCGGAGGGCTCCTGGATTGGATCCCGGGATCCCATTTTTGAAAGTTGAATGCAGCTGAGATCATGTTGAGTCAAAGCTGCGAATCCCTCAAAATCCATGAAGATCCATGAAAATCCATGAAGTAGAGATGTCTGGATTCTAAGTTCAATCATGTTTTGTTTATCTTTCTTTGTTGGTTCAATCCCCCTCCGTTGGACACTGATGCCCCCGGGCGGTCCACGTGTTTCTTCCAGCCATCGATTGCCTGGATGGCTGCTCGAAAGCCTCAGTCGAAAAGGCCCCCGGTTTCAGGCAATCCCTGGGTGCTGGATGGGAACTGCTTTAGGACCGCCTTACCACATGGAAAGACACGGAATATGAGTGGGTTTTACCTGGGGTATACCTAAAATATAGATGAATATAGATGAATACAACCGGCATGCCACAGGATTTTCACCAAGATGTGGGGGATATGGCTCTCCAGGTTGGCATCATTGACTTTGAGCATCCCAGAGTGCAAGGGTTTTGCCATGTAGCCGGGCTTGTGCTCAACCAGTAAATCGCCCGACCTCAGTGTCTGGAGCCATTCATTAATTCATTCAACGGATTCCTGAAGCACACAATGATGGTTGGAAAACTGCGAAAATGATAGACAGTTGGTGTTGATATGCGTTGGTGTTGTCAGATGCCGGACTCGGCTGCATCAAACCTTGCATACCTTTGACTTCTTTACTGATGCATCCACATTTTCCCCAAATTCACCAGATTTTGCTGGGACACGGGGCGGCCGGCGCAGGCGCAGGCTGTTGCGCCGTCTGCGGCAGCGGCTGCGGCGGCGGCTGCAACGCTGTTGGCGCAGGCTGCGCACTCGGCTGTGCCGGTGGCATCTGCTGCAATGGGTGTGGTGCCACCGCCTCAGATGTTCCTAAGGTAGCCTTAGCAGGCCCACATCTTGAATTTGGCAAAAGTAAATCCGTTCTTTTGGCTACTAACTATATACATATATATATATATATACAGTAGAAATATGTACACACATATGGGCTTGAAAATCGTTCAATCAACACAGCTATATAAAGTATGAAAGCGAAGAAACGGCAGTCGAAATGCAGTCGTGAAGAAGCCATGTGCAACCCCTGGCAACTGACATGTACTGTAGGCAGAAACACGTTGGTTGAATTGAACAGGATCTGACCAACGGAAATGGTCAAATGGTCAATCAAGTCAACCTTGAAACCATCTGGGCCTGGGTATCCATGGCAGGTTGCCAAGAACATCGAAGAACCTACAGATCATGCTGCGCTTTACTATCGTGTGACGCAACATCGCTGATAGCCGAGCAGCTGGAGCTGACCCTTCCTCGGTTTTCCTCAGATTGGGGCATCCAACTGGACAGTCACTCTGGATGGATGCCTGAAAAACGAATCTCGCAAAAATTTAGTCCTTCGGTTAGACCACTTGAATATTGGCATCTGATGAGTTGCTGGGACCTTTGCGACACTGTCTAGCTCATATTGGGGAACCTGCTTTCTCACGTCTTGCAGTCGGCGCACAAACCAAACACCCCGAAAACCCTGTGGGTCCATTGAAGCTAATAACTACAACAAATAACCGCGAATTGTTTAGAAAAACGCCATTGCTGGAAGACCAAGGTCCACAAAAAGGTCCACGCTACTTTCCATGCAGAGCGGCTGCTCACCCGTGAGGTGATGGAACATGAAAATTCGGCCACCTCAGGACGCACAATGTGGTAAGCCTGTTAATAAACAAACCCCAATATCACCAGAAATGGTTTGGTATAGTATCAACCATCCAAAATTCAGTTTTTTTCCCACATCACCACGAAAGACTGTGTTATAGAGTGTTGATGCTACGCACTGAGCTACTGGCTTTGCAGGGGCCAACTTTGCCAGTACCTGCGCGGCTTCGGGGTGCGCTGCCTGGCCTTACCTTGCTTCCCTCCACACCCGCCCTGGTGCACCTCTCAAATTCCTCGCGGGTCGGCTCACGCCATCCCAACTTCTCCTGACCGTGGCCCTAGTTCCAGTCCAAGGGTGGTGAATTATGGTGAATTTATACGAGCCATTTGTGGGATGAAATTGATTTGAACAGCAGCATTTTCCTGATTAGAATCTGCCGGGAATCTTCTAGTCCGAATCAGCACTTCAAAAGGAGCAGGTTCCAACGAACAGCTAAAATGAAATCACGATCAAGATCTGTGATGTTGTATGCATTTCAACCCGTCGCTGATAGGTGCGAACTCCAGATTTAATAGTTTATGTTGCCGGTCCATTGCAAAAGAACGAACTCTGGGTTTAATAATTTGCTGTTGAGTTGTTTGGGATTGAGCTGGAGGTATCCATTTGCGGGGCATTAAGTCTGGAGTTAAATCATAATAATTTTACAACAGTTCCCAAACAAATACGGAGAAGACACCGGACAGATGCACTTGAAATGAAGAGACGGGAAGAGTAAAGAAAAGAATGGTAGAAAGGAAAAATAATTAGAGAAGAGAACTGCACACCACAAAGTTGAAAAGAAAAGAATCAAGATGGGGAAAGCATGGGAAAGCGGAGCAGAGAAGAGAGAAAAACACAAATTAGCAAAGCCAATATGAACAGAATGATGTCGCGAACCAGTTTAGTTCTACATCAATAGTTCCACCAGACAGATTCACTTAAAATGAAGAGATTGGAAGACTAGAGTCTAGAGAAGCGAAGGGTAGAAAGGAAAAGAATAGAGAAGAGAGTTGAAAGTTCAAAAGTAATAAAGAAAGTGTATAGAGAGCAGAATAGAGTAGAAGAAAGCAGGCAAAGCAGGAAGAAAAATCAGGGGTTATAAGAACCAATATGGGTAGAATTAGTTTGGGAAATAATTCTTTATCAACCGATCCTAAGCGTAATAGACGAGCAGAGCAGGGAAGACAGGACACGAGTCACAAGAATCCATATGAACAGAAGCAACTCAAGACTTAATTCAGTATCAACAGCTGCTAGACTACTACGCGAGGAAAACCAGACAAATGTATTTAAAACGATGAGATGGGAAGAGTAAAGAAGAGAAGAGAAGAGAAGAGAAGATAAGAGAGAGAAGAATAAAGAAAAGAAAAACAGAGCAGAGCAGGGAAGAAAGAGCACGATTTATCAGAACCAATACGAACAAAATTGATTCGAGATTATGATTAAATTCTTTTTATTCCCCAAACAGTGTGGCAACACTGAGGGGTTCTTACGGTAACACATAAGGCCGCCTCAAGGCCCGGTGCTCATTTTCCGCACAAAACGGCTCGTGTGAAACCTCTCAAGGAGATTTTGCGCACGATCTTCTACAGAGACCTGCACAAAGGGAACTTGCAGAATCTTGCCTGGCACCTCTTCTTCCAGAGACCACCTTGACTGAACACCATGTTTTCACTACTGGGGTCGCTCTTGTCCTGCTAGCCTTTCAGCATCCTCACTAGATACTGTTTGGGGTTTCTTGCCGGGATAATCATGGTTCCCATGCAACTCCGGGGAAGAAACCTCAAGGTCATGCTAGGCAAGGAACAGCAAAGAAGAGTAGAGAGTAAAGAAAAGAATTTAGAACAGAGCCGAAGAAGCACAACGACGGGCGAAAAAGAACCAAGATAAACGCATTAACTCTTGAGTTAATGTTGTCATTTGCAACGAATGTTGCCCTTCAAAGCTAGAGTTGCAGCCTGCACCGTTGACACAAACACGCTAGGTGATGATGAGGGATTGGAAAGCGACTTATATAATATTCATCTAATACATATGAATAATTCAGTTTGGAATCCATTCTCTTCTCGTCCGTCTTGTGAATTCATGATTTGTGTTGAAGTTGCTTGCCAAAGTTTTCGACACAGATTCTACTACCGCCACCACCACCACGAAGCAGGCAAGGCCCGTCCTTCAACCTGTTGCAATGGTTCTTGCCGCGGACGTGCGATGCCTCGGAGAAGGGGGACATCCTACACTTCCATACCTCAGAAATCTGGAAAGCTGAGCGGCAAAATAGGACCGGCGACCAGCATTTTCAAACGGTTGGGGTGTCTAGCGTTCAAAGCGATAAAACTGAGGTGTCCCACAATGTTGGCGGGATATTCCGCATGGATCCAGCATAGGGCCCGGCCACGCTGGTGAAATTAGCATGTTTCACCTTGCAATGGCTTAATATTGCTCATTGTCATTGCCTAATCGTTTGATGGCCCATGGTACCAAAAAAAGAAAAGCCAACCGTAGGCATTTGTGTTTGATTGCTGCGAACCTTCCATGATTTTGGGCCAGATCCCATCAGATCCCCCACTTCGGGACTACCTTGGTGCCCCCGTATATACATCCCAAAAAAACATCCATATATATAATTCTCAGATTTTTTCCAAAACCGCACAAAAAATGCAGTCGCCGCACCTGACATATCGGGCACTCGCCCCAAGACTTCCATAATTTCCCAACTGACCACAGCGCCTCCGATAGCGCAAAAAGGCTGAGTGGGGATCAACAGGTGCACCACAAAAATGGAAGACATCGTTCGCAAATGCAAACGATTGAAAATGTAAATATACATACGTACTGCACAAAGGTAGCATAGCCTGAAAAGGACCTCCCCAAATTATGAGCAATTGTGATAGTATAATCCGCAAGGCTGTCTCTCGCTGCCACTTGCAAAACGGCGCGTAGAAGTACCGTCCACCCGGTTGGCACAACAGGCGCCTCGCCCAGATTTTCCCCTTTTGATTCCATGTAACGGCCCCAGGCTGTGCAATTCTTGTCCTCATCCAGCCGCGGGTTGCACGCGGTCAATCCGAGTCAATGCCCTTTCCATGCACTTCCCAAATTTGCCAACTCAAACACAAGCGATAAAACGTTGACAATATGGGGATACGAAGGGACGCAGAACCCACTACGTATATTTAACATGGGATAAAGCAACATTAACATACATGCACAAACACATTTTGTATATTTACCTGTCATGATTTTCGCCTACCATTTGATACCAGGTATTCGAACTCTCAACGCTAACCGCCAACGGCATCAATCGCCCCACAAATCAACGGTATGGCAGAATGATAAAGTTCCTGCAGGCTGAGATGGCTGAAGTCCGGTTTTCCAGCCATTGCCACGTGCCACGGGCACTTCCACGCCACTGCGTCGCACAGACTGCGCGGAGACCGGCGCGCTGCACCCAGGACTGGGCCTCCAACAGCTACGGCCTTGCAGTTCTTTTTCTGTGTGCAAACCTCCTCATCTTCTTTGGTTTCACATGGTTTCAATTCCAAAAAATGTTGAATATGTTTGACCGTTTGGCACAGCTCAGGTTTTGGAATTGCATGGTGCGGTTTCTAACGTGGTCGGGAATTTGGTCAAAATGCCAAATTGTGTCACATTCATGTATGTTTTCTCCCAAAGTTGGCCGAAAACTTGGGTTCCATCCTTGTTGCAATCATGTGCAACAAAGAATGCCACCCCGGCTCTTCCCAGCCCGACGTTTGGTGGTTCACGTTCGGCTGCACTCGTAATTCCGCCAACATTTTCGCTCAATTCTGGTGGATTGTGTTTTTTCATTTTCTGTCGGCTAGTCCTTGACTATTGACCGCGTGTCTGGTTTCAAGTTTTGGCGGCGGGCACCATTTGAGTCCCCTTTTTGGCCAACCACATGATCAAGCACTAACCCCCAAAAATCATTTGCAAATGTCGAACGCCAAAATAAATCAAAACCTGAACTTTTCCTGCACGCGGACCCAGCCAACGCATTACACCCCGTTGATTCAGATCAGATGCGGCCAACAGTATAGCCACCATCCCGAAGACAAGGTCACAATCGCATCAAATAAATGCTAACGTAGCTTTTGAATATCTATCTGTCTGTCTGTCTATCTATCTATCGATCTATCAATCTATATCTATATCTATATCTATGTCTATATTTATATTTATATCTATATCTATATCTATATCATGTTTTGTATTTATATTTATATCTCTATCTATCTATCTATCCATCCATCTATCTATCTACCTATCTGTCTATCTATCTATCTATCTATCGATCTATCGATCTATCTATCTATTTGTCAGTGTCCCACAATCTGGTTGAATCTAGCCAAAACCAAATGTTATCAATGTTGATTGAACCCAACTGGCATCGTGTTAGCAAGCCATCACATTTTTTTTTCTCTCGACGCATGTCTGGGGACAATTGCAGTAAGTTCATCGCTTACAATTCCTAGGTCCGGAACAATCATCTCGAGCGTGGCGAACATGTTCATGATTCATGATGGAAAAATTGAATGCAACCCGACCCTGCCGAATGTGTGTGGTATGAAAGCGGCACATCATCTTCAAAGGGCAACCAAAGCATTCCATATTTCCAAACACATTTTACGGTGATAAAGGCATTTCGTTTCATGACAAGTTTGGTTGCCTCAATGCAGTTGTTGCTCCCGTTGTTTGTTTCTGCGCCACCGGGCTATTTACAGAGGTAAAATGGATGTGGTTTTTGCATGGTTTTACTAAAACTTCTGCGTAGCGTGCTTGGCCCGCCTGGTGGTGTAAATTAGGTCGCGTTTTTTTTTTGCTAGCTCAATGCCTTCAGTTGAAAGCATGTCAGCAGCACAAAACACGCAGGCAAGGGAGCAGCTGTGTGTAGAGGCGCCACCAGCGGTGCAAGCAGCACACAATAGCACACAGGTGCACGCCACGCCGAAAAAAGAAATTACAAAAAGAACAAACTGGGAGCCACCAGCTGTGCTTCAGCACTAAGTGCGCAGCCCATTACTTGAAGGGAGTCAACCAAGAAGGAGATCGAAATCCAATCAAGAGAACAATGCTCCTGCGGGACTTGTGCTAAAAGCACCCTTTCCGAGGGACATAGCAGACTGGCAAGGGTGAAAAATCCAGTAGCCATTTCGTGAGCGGGAGTCATCAGATCGCTGTCAAAAACTGATTCAACCAGAAAAGAGTACGGTCCCTCGGCCTGGCTGCGGGGTTTGTGACCGCTTGTCCTTGCCAAAAAAATGTTTCTGTCCTGACCGCGGCCTCCGAGAAGGTGGCCACACGCCAGTCTATCATCAAATTGAGGGACCAATAAGGAGTGACCGCGGTCTCCCGGCTTGCGTTGGTGGCCCCTGCAGCAGTAAGATGCGGCCAGAAAGAGCCAAAAGTCAATTGCATGTCCTTAATGTATAAATTCTCCTGAATGTCAATGTCCCAAAGTGCCGTAGGCAAACCAAATGAGAAGCAACCCGGCCAGCAAGCGTGACCAGCACTACAGGAGCAGACAAGGCGATTGCCAGATTGTACGTGTACCCTGTCGCCTGAAATCAATCGGAAACCCCTCCTCCGGCCTGGTTGAGGAAATACAATCCAGCTGATGCACAAAACACGAATCAATCCAAATGAGTGGACCATGGAGAGTGTCTGAAGGAGAAGCAGCTGCTGCTTGCAGCACTTAAGGCATGGCTGCGGCCCACCAACCGCGAGGGAGAAGAAAACAATAGGCTGCAAACAGATCTGGGCGAAGTATGGGTCCGAAATAGTGCTCCTTGCTAGTGCGAAGTCCCAGACACACAAAAAGAAAGGATCCATGGCAGAAAAACGAACTAAATGGAAATACCACCAGCTGAGTCAAAAGGGATGTCACCAGCTGTGCCGGTGCACAACCCAAAACAAACATGGAAGAGACTCGCGCACTACTGCTTGTGCCGAAAGCCTATTAGGTCGCGGTGTGGAACGAAATTCATCATGTTTGGAATGAAGGAATAATTTTCTACGTGCGATAAAATGGGGTGTCTTGGTGGTCGCACAAGTGCTGAAAACCAGACTGAAATTTGGCCGCCTGCAATGCCAGCCTGCCCGAGAACCGCTGGGTCAAACAAATTCTACGTCTACGATCGTCTACGGACGTCGCTAGTCTAAGCATTTGGCTAATATAAAAAATTGGGTTGTTGGAAACACACTGCTCGTGAAACTGATGCGTGAATGATGTTTTTGGATTGTTTTTTAGTTGTCTGCTCGTGATGCTGTCCCAGCTTAGTCTATCCCTGTCATCTGGCAAATTAATCCTTTCACGATTCCTGCGGCTTAAAACGGAGCTGGCTTTCGGCATGCAAGGCCAGATTCCAGACGCTGATCCTGCTGAATTCATCCCACAAGGCTTCAAGCGCGTACGCTAGTTCATCCTGACCCTTCGGAAACATCGGCATACCGAATGTTGGTCAAACAGTGTGGTTCGGCTATACTACCCTGATTATTGCTGCAGCGCAAGGTTTTTATAATGTTTTAATTGCATCCTTGCATTTTTGTAGGGGGACCTTCCCTAAATAAATTTTACATTTTGGGGACGTAAAAACTAGGTCACGCCGCCCGCAATGACCCCGCTGATTTTCACTTTTTTTTCTGCTGCCAAGTCTCTGTTTTCACAACCCTTCCAAGGTTTCGTGTCCAGAGCGTAAACTTGCAATTCGTTCGGTTGATATTTGCATGACTTCGTAACCCTCTTGATGATTTTACATTGGTGGAAAAGTGTTTTTTCGGTCCCATCTGCTAAAAAAACTGTATGTTTGTTGTTTTTCACTTGCAAGTCTGTGCCAACGTGTTGAATGTTACATGGAAGTGTTCACAGAGTGATAGGTTAGATGTTACATAAAAGTGCTCAGAACGTAGCACCCAGAGCGGTTGGATGTTACATGAGAGTGTCCAGAGCGTAGCACCAAGAGCGTGTTGGATGTTACACGAAAGTGTTCAGAGCGTAGCACCAAGAGCGCCTTGGATGTTACACGAAAGTGTTCACACCGTGTTAAATGTTACACAAAAGTGTTCACACCGTGTTAGATGTTACATGAAAGTGTTCAGAGTGTAGCACCAAGAGCGTGTTGGATGTTACATCAAAGTTTTCACAGTGTGTTGAGATAATCGAGACCAAAAAAAAAACTTGAGGCGTAGCATCAACAGCGTGTTAGATCATTACAAGACAAAAGAGTTGAGGCGTAGCATCAACAGTGTAAAACAGAAGTTTGACAAAGTTTAAAGCACCTGCCAAAAGGTCCAAAAGAAGAGGCGACAAAACGTTATTAGCCCCCCCCACCCCACCCACCCCAAATGAAATGCAAAACCAGGCAACCGGTTGACTCACCGCCCTTGTAAGGTTGGCAAATTTAAAAGTGAGGTTTTAGAGGCTAAGAGACAAAATGCTGGCACTCGTACGACTGAATCAATTTTAGTCTCCGAGTGCCAAAAAAAAACATTAGGAATTTATGATTTTCAAGTTTCCCATGCAAGCATCCACCAGATCATCCATCCATTTTTCTTCACCTCCCGAAGCATCAGTGCCAAAGTGTTTGTGTTATATTCGCCAACAACGTTATCACACCCCCCACACCCCACCCCCCTGTTGACCATAAGAGAGCATGTGCAACATGTTGACAACGGCAACAAGTTTCGTTCGCCCTGTGTTATTACTCCTCAAGAACATTCTCCACCCCCACCCCCCACCCCCCTTGTTGACCACAAGAGAGCATGTGCAACATGTTAACAACGGCAACAAGTTTCGTTCGCCCTGTGTTATACTCCTCAAGAACATGCTCACCCACCCACACCCCACCTCCCTGTTGACCATAAGAGCGCATGTGCAACATGTTAACAACAACGGCAACAAGTTCCGTGCGCCCTGTGTTAAACTCGTTAATCACCCCCCACACCCCACCCCCTGTTGACCATAAGAGGTAACAAGGCAACATTGTAGAAATTAGCAAACCACCTGTGGTCCTTAGGGGCGGCGTCAGCAAAAAGTATTAAAATGCAAAATTTTAACTTATATGATCCAAAAAAAACCCTAAAATCAATCCTTTAAAGTATGTAATTTAGATTTAGGAAGGCTCCTGTGAAATTTGAAATGGGCCTGAAACATGGTTCATTGCATTTGTAAGTATATAAGTCGGTAAAACCGTCCCAAATGTAAGTTACACATTTGAAGGTGCCATTTTTGTGGAAAAGTCTTGTCCTCAAAAAAATGTTCTAGGGGGGTCCAGAAAGCATGGGGCCCCTAGGGTAAAGCAGGAAAATAAACGTAACGTTACGTTTGCAACAGCGTGTCAACGATATCATTGAAATGGTGGTGGCTGGAAAATGTAAGTTGGCAATTTTGATGTGTTGTTTTCCATGAAAAAAGGCAAGAAATTTGGAACCTTCCGCACGCGATTTTACATTTCACCCCCTTCGCTTTTGATTTTTGATGTTGGAAGATGGGGTTGTACGAGCTTTGCAGGGGTTCCAACTTCTTCGCTGCATTTTGTGCAGCACTAGTGCTGCGCGGGCATGGAGACTGTAAGTTGGTGGTCTTGAGGTGCTGTCCCCCATGGCAAGTCGGAACCTCCCGCAAAGAAGTTACATTTTCGGCCCCTTGATTTTTTTGTTTTTTGTTTTTCTGACGTTGGAAGATGCGATGATTGTACATAACGCGCGGGGGTTCCAACTTTTGTGGTGCATTTGTGCAGCAATGGTGCTACCCTGACCACGTTTGCTGGGTCACAATTATTCTTTGGCTCAAAAGTGTAAAGGGGTTGTGCCGATTCAAGTGAGCCCATTGGGGCAAGAAAGTTTTCGAGAACAAAAGGGCCGAAAATGTCAGATTTCTGGGGGGAGGTTTCAAAGCGCGATATATTTCATAAAAAACAAGACGTCAAGACCACAAACTTACCTTTTCCATGCCTCACTGCGCACACGATTTGTTGGTCCCCCCTAATCCCCATGCTCAGAACATGCCTGATTTATTCCTGCGGAATGCCTTGATTTTTTGACCGGGCCTTGCCTAGGGGGTTCGCAACTTATATTTCGAAACTTTCATTTTAACATCTTGGATCCTTTTAGGCTACGATTGCCTTCCCCCCCGTCAAGCCAGATTAATAACTTTAAAGGTTGTGATCTTAAGTCGTCACACCACGAGGATTAGCAGCTTAACAAAACTAAACACAAATATGCACAAATGTATCCCAAATGGAATGTCTGCAAATTATACCGTGCAGGCTTCGGGGTGGTTATGGCCGTTTTCCAAATCGATGGATGTCAGCGTGTTGGGGATTGGGATCCGTAGCCGTAAATACGCCGATACGCTGTTACGCGCATGTGTTTATCCCGATACACCGTTACGCTGACCGCCGTATCTACGCCGATACGCTATTATGCCGATCGCTGCATACAACAGCATATGCCGTCACGCCGACCGTTGCCTCTACGCGGAGACACTGTTAATTGCCGTGGTACGCCCATCGCTGCACGTCACGTTTTTACGCTGTTTTGCCGGTGTGCCGATCGGGTCTAATTGCATCATTACTCATTATGCCGATATGCCGATCGCAGTGCTTACGCCGACACGCCAATCGCTGTGAGTACGCATTACACCAATGTCGTTACGCCAATCGCTGTTTCTGCGCCAAGATGCCGTTACGCTGATCGCTGTGTTTACGCCGTTACGCCGTTACGTCATCGATTGCTGTGTTTAAGCCGGTGTTGCGGCGCATCGGTGCGAACAGTGTGGCGCGCAGTGTGTGTGTGTGTGTGTGCGTATCGGTGTACTAGTAGTGTATCCGTGCGACTGTGTGAGTGCGGCAATCGATGATCGGTCTGCGAGCGGCAATCGGTGTATGAGTGCGCGCGCGGTGTATCGGTGTGTCGGTCGTGTCGGTGTATTGGTGCACGGACGGTGTACTGGCGCATTGGCACGAAAAAATTTGACGGACCTCATTGTTTGTGCGGCTTGTGTGTGCTATGCGGCTGCTATCCTCATGATTCATGGCAACAGGACGGTTCGTCACTCATGACAGTGTGCTCCAGCCCCACCCGTGCCGTCACACCTTTGTTGCACGGAATGGAAAGCTGACAGTGGCACTGCCACCCGAGAGAAATTGAAAGAATGGGGCTGCAGCCAAATTTTCACTATAAAATTTGGTGTGCGACACAAATGTGTTCATTCTAAGCCCACGTTTCTCCTGTTCGGTATTGCAAATGACTATGAAGAAGTGGAGGTGCCACATAGGCAACGATTTTTTCTGGTGATGGACCGGTGTGGTTATTGGAGGATATTGGCGGGTTAATGATTTTAAAAATTGCTAAGATCAAAAAAAATAAAGGATAAAAAAAATATCGGGGCCAAGAAAAAAAGTACCCGTGAAAGTTATCTGTGAAAGCATCTGTGTTAGTACCCGTCGTCGTAGTACTAGCAGTAGTCGTCATCGTCGTCGTCGTAGTAGTCAAAAAAAGTAGAAGTAGTAGTAGTAGTAGTAGTAATAGTAATAGTAGTAGTAATAGTAGTAGTAGTAGTAATAATAATATTTTAAAAAATAAAAATTGAAATAAGAGTAATAAAAATTAAAACAATAGTAGCAACAGTAGGAGTAGTAGCAGTAGCAGTAATGTTAGCGGTAATGGTAGTGGTAGTGGTAGTGGTAATGGTAATGGTAATCGTAGTAGCCATAGTAACAGCAGTAGTAGTGGTAATGATACTAGTAGCAATAGCAATAGCAATAGCAATAACAAGGGCAGTAGCAGTAGCAGTAGCAGTAGCAGCAGCAGCAGCAGTGTAGTAGTAGTAGTAGTAGCAGTAGTAGTAGTAGTAGCAGTAGTAGTAGCAGTAGCAGTAGCAGTAGTAGTGACAGTAGCAGTAGCAGTAGCAATAGCAGTAGCAGTAGCAGTAGCAGTAGCAGTAGCCATAGCCGTAGCCGTAGCCGTAGCAGTAGCGGTAGCAGTAGCAGTAGCAGTAGCAGTAGCAGTAGCAGTAGTAGCAGTAGTAGCAGTAGTAGCAGTAGTAGTAGCAGTAGTAGCAGTAGTAGTAGTAGTAGTGGTAGTAATGGTAGTAGTAGTAGTAGTAGTAGGAGTAGTAGTAGGAGTAGTAGTAGTAGTAGTAGCAGCAGTAGTGGTAGTAGTGGTAGTAGTGGTAGTAGTGGTAGTAGTGGTAGTAGCAGTAGCAAAGGCTATCAATCACATTGGTGTTTTTCGTGGACATTTTTTTTGAATCCCACAACTTGCGGGTATCGCGTGGAAGTATTCGCGGCGTTGTGTGGTGCATTTGGCAAAAAACTGCACGAGCACAGGGTATTAGTTTATCTTTTTGTTTGATATAACCCCTCCTGGATTGAAACAGCATTACAACTGGCATGGCGCGATGGCACTCCTAATTGGATTCTAAATGGTTTCAATGGTCAACAATTTTTGTGTGGTGAACCATGGGTGAAGGAGGCTCTAGTACTATTAAACTGGCATGTGGGGTTAAAGACATTAATTTTTTCTCACCATAAACTGCCATTGGCAAATCCGTGTTCCAAAATGGAACGTTGCAAATAACAATTTTTACGGTTACGTGCAAATATCACCCCTTTGATTCAAGTGATTGTTCTTGGAAAATCAAGATTATTTAGGAAATTGTTTCTACATTTTCCACTTTACTTGAAAAAGGGCGTCTGCAAATCCCATATACTTGATTAGCAGATGGTTTCTAGTATATATTTGGCAGATGGTTTCTTGTATTTAACATTTCGTTTGTAAAAATTAGCAATTAGGTCGTATTTTTTTCGAATATTTAGCACGTGGTCTCTAGAAATTTGCAAATAATTTCTAGTATTGAGCACGCGGGTTGAGTATTTAGCAAATGGTGTCCAAGATTTACCAATGAGGTTCTAATATGTAGCAAAAATTGTCTAGGATTTGGCAAATGGAGTTCCGGTATTTAGCAGCCCGTCTCCAGAATTCAGCGGGTTGTTTCTCCTTGTGGAAGAACTACGTTTTCGATTCTAGAGAAATGGCAACTAAAAAACCAATGCGCTCCATGTATATACATATATATATATATATGTGTGTGTGTGTGTATATATTTGTATATGATCACTACCCTTTTAAGAGGGGGACGTACCCAAATTGCAAAATACAATTTGCACGTTTTTGAGGGGGGGGCCTGGTAAATGTCAGCAAGCATTTATTGTTTGAACTCAGTTTTATTTGCAAAATTTCCTAGTTCCCCTCATCCTTTATAGGGTTTCATCAATTCTCCTTAAAACGCAGCGGGGCAAGGGGGGGTATGGGGTGACGTATCTATTACGGATTCTCGACCCCCCCGTCCAAATGCAAATCTTCCGAGGCTCGGTTTTTGACGTCGGAGGGGTTTAACATACACATAGCCTCCCCCATCGGGAAAAAATACGATCGTGTCAAAATTGTTGCTTACATTTTTTGAGCGTTCCCCATGCTTACACCCCACGAAAGGGGTGTTGAATATATATATATTATGTGTGTGTGCACGGGAACATGATAAGGAAATTCCTACTCAGTAACATGGCGGCCACTAAACAGCAGGCAGGCTCAAAGGCCCGCCTTGAGCATCAGAATGAATTTTGCTTGGCTTAGAAGTTGCAAGAGAAGAAAATGTTGGAATCTCGTATGGCGATGTCATGAGAACCAGCGCAATTGCTCCAGGGACATCTTTGCAAATTCGTCAAAACAAGTTTGCCACTGATGCCATTGTGAAAACGCAATGGAAACTTCATGTGAGTGTCAAATTGAAGACTGAGGATACGTTTTTAGCTTGTCATGAACATGCTGACCGTGAGCGATGCAGCACCGGTGAACGGAAGCATCCGCTATAATTCGTATTATTAACGACGCGATTGGTGCTCCCAATTTTTTCCCGGAAAT
This sequence comes from Cladocopium goreaui, assembly GCA_947184155.2. NCBI lineage: Eukaryota > Dinophyceae > Suessiales > Symbiodiniaceae > Cladocopium > Cladocopium goreaui. Next base: position 30,850 of record CAMXCT020003051.1, on the reverse strand, counting down.
GACATGCCTACAGCGTTCCCGGGGAGAATTGAGCAACGGCTAAATTGCTTGTGAACAGGGCACTCCCCTCGACAACCCAGTGCAAGGTACGAGCCCCGGCGTGATCCGACGCCATTTGCTAGAACTTGCGCCAGCCGCATGGCACACCGGTCACGCCAAACATCAATAATCTTCCGCCTGGTGGAAATCCTATTGGCACACCGACGGTCAAAGTAGACTATTTCTGAAGCAGGCAACTCAAATATATCTATTTACTATGCGTTTAATATACACTTGTTATCAGAACTATCATCCTCCGCATGCCACACCAAGTTTCATTGCATTTCCAACTTACCAACTTGATGTGATCGATGTTACATTCCTATGGGTTCTATGATAAATTCATCCCCGTTGGAATTAGACGGGTGAAATTGGGTCCCCAATTTGTAGACTACAATCCTGCGGCCTTAGGGTGGCTTTACTACATGTTAGGGTGCCCATGGTTTTTTGTAATTACTACCATTTGCTAAATCATTGAACAAGTAGGTCTACCACAAGTTGCTTAAATTGTCATTTAAAAAATCCTGAAAACGCAACATAAAGTCTTGGGACCGTTTGTAGTGTTTTTACATGTGAATGGTTCAGCATCCAACATAATCCGCCATTTTTTCCGATAGCAACTTGTAGCGATATGGTTTGCTCATTCGCTCTTGGTCGAAGGAACCCTGTCCCTACTATTTTGTAGCCCCAAAAAAGTTGTCACTAAGAAAAGCAGCACAAGGGAGTGCATATTGTGACCATGATGCATCCTTCCTTCCAAGAATGTACATGGATCAATTTCCACGCAATCTCACGGGTCAATCTCCCAGTTGCATTTTTGAGGGGTGGAACACGTTTTGGCCTCAATCCCCTCCAGGCACCAACTCGAGTAGGGGAAAAAAAACCGGCAACAAAAGAACCCCAACAAAAAAAAACTTCACGGATGAAAGCTATATCAAATTATGTACCTGCTTTAAGAATAACGCAGCAAGATAAAATATCTGCAAACGCTCCCAAAACAAATCAACATGAAGAAAACTGCTACAAAGTGGATGGGTACAAGTCGATTCACTACAGAAAGCATTGCAGCGGAATCTATTTTGTGTCTAAATTTGTGTTGACAACAGCGGTTGATAAATGAACACCTCAATAAAAAATGCAGCAAGAGCCAGCCCAAGGCAGGAAAGTACTTGTTGAAAAAAGGCTGCAAAATGAAAACTGTATCAAATTATGTACCTGCTGTAAGAACCGTGCCGCAAAATAAAACAACTGCAAACGCTCCCAAAACAAATCAACATGAAGAAAACTCCTACAAGTGGATGGGACAAGCCGAATCACTACATAAACGTTGCAGCAGAATCCATTCTGTGCGCAAATTTGTGTTGACAGCAGTGGCTGATAAATGAACAAGTCAGTAAAAAAATACAGCAAGAACCAGCCCAAGGCAGGAACTTACTTGAAAACAGGCAGCAAAATGAAAGATATATCAAATTATGTACCAGTATGTACCAGTTTTAAGATGTTTTAAGAACAATGCAGCAAGATAAAACGGCTGCAAACCTTAACCCTCCCAAACCAACCAACATGAAGAGAACTGCTACAAACTGGATGGGTACAAGTCGAATCACTACAGAAAGCATTGCAGCAGAATCAACCAATCAGTGCGCAAGTTTTTGATAACAACCAACGCATGATAACTGCTTCAAGTTACTGAGTAAATTTCCCGATTGTACGCTGCAGGTGTTGACCCTTTTTGTAGCACAATATCCACCCCGATGCTATTGCGTTGTGCGCTGCATTGATTTTGTTCAATTCCGAGTGAAACAACGGGTTCACTACAAATTGGTCATGAAAACATACGAAGTCTCTTGTTGCTTCATGTGATAGAACCATGAAAACCACTACAAGTTGCCATTGTATTTTTTCAGTGTTTATTCAGGTAAAAAAAAAATCGTCAAAAATCGATCAAAAATCCTTACTACAAACTGCTATCTTGATTTTTTTGGGATCTCACTGCCTTACAAAATTCGACTGCGACGATTTGCTTCTGCACACGGTCACAAGGGAACTATAAAATCATAGGGTTTAGAGGCTTTATTGTGGGCCCCAAGGCCTAGCATTCTGTAGTGGAAATTTTGACCAAGAAATAAATTCTACTTCATGCCTTTTCATCCACTTCCTCATGGCACACCGCTGATCGGATCGATTTTTTTTAGGTTCATTTTCTTATGTTTTTGATTTCCTCCGCGCAGCTTCCAGCCCTTTCACAAATCTCTGGGTTCTCTGCCCAAAAACCGCGCTTTGCCCAGAAGCAGAAACACAAGCAACAACAGCAGCAGCAGCAGACCAAACAGCAAACCATTGCAAAGCCTTTCCAAAACCTCTCCGGGTTGCATTTTGCCTGGTTGCAATTTTAATAACGAGGTCCCAACGAGGTGCGAACGAGGTCCAAACGAGGTCCGAAATCAAATTTTGGGAGGCTGACCCCTTAAGTCTCCCGACAAACTCTTTGGTAACCACACGCTGGCGCATTCTTTTCAGAACAGTAAAACTCAAGAGCTCCCAGCGGTGGAGCAGAAGATGCGAAGCGGGCAGCAACACTATTTTGAACCTCAGGGGCCTGAAGTATGCACATCAATTTATGTGCTATGGATGAATCTTTGTACACTTCTCGTTTCGATTTGTGTGTGTGTCATCCACTGGCGTTTGTCTGGACTCAACCTGAATGCATACCTGCACAGCAATGTTTCCAGACTGTCTCTCAAAGTAAATGGTGAAGTGAAAATATTTCTCACTCCTCCTTGTATTGCTGTAGCCTTTAGCTCTGCAATACACATTTCCATTCTGCTTCACGCTCCTTCCCAGCTTTTGTATCTGAAAAGAAACTCTGCCAGAAAATTTTGTCTCATCCATCTCGGTACATGTCAGCTACCATTTGGTAATGATCTGCACTTTCCCATCGGTTTTGCTCTGTCGCCTTTTTGTACATTTCTTCAAACATCTCGACCACCTTCTGCTTGCAGCGTTCAAGCATTGAACTCGTGTTCTCTGTTCTGACCTCCTCTAAGAAACCAAGAATTGTGTGTTGAATTTCATTGGCATCCCAGAGGTCACCACTCTGCAAACATTTCAAGTGCTCGGTCTTGAAAAATTCCACTATGTCTGTCACTGAGTCTGTTCCAGTTGAGACTTCCATTGGCACGTCATCGTCCATGGCTTCACTTTCATCTCCTTCTGGAGCACCAACATCTGTTTCATCTGCATTACCTTGGGGGGCAAAACGCTGTCTAACCAGTCTCATGTATTCCACCGATCCAAGTGTCCTTGCAGAAACCAGATTGGCTCTTTCCAGTGTTGTGAGGTGAACCCATTGTTCTCGGCTCAACCCACACCCATTTCTCAGAAATCCACCATGTTCCACCAGGCTATAGTGCAAACCTGATGCATAATCGTGCGTCATGGAAACCTCGTTGCTCGTTGATTCCACTCGGTCAGAAAGCATTGCATAGTCTTGTTCCATTTGAATCTGCATGCGCTCCAACTTCACAATTAAGTCATCGATGCGCTTCTCCTGCTTGGCGATGTATCCATCTTCATCACCAACTTGATTCCAACAATGGTATAGGTCTGTGGACACTCTGCGCCATGCAAAATATCCAACTGTTGCAAGACCAATCCAAAGTATGAAAAGTCCAAACCACGCAAGCCACAACCAAAAGTTTTCATTGCCACTTCCAGACTCAACCTGAAGACATACCTCCTCAGTGCTTGTTGCCTCTGCTCCAATGTTGAAAGCAGGCTCAAGGCCCCACATCAATGCCATACGCATGATAGCCTTCGTCATACGTTTCATTGATTGCTGTCCAACAATTCTTTCTTCAAACCTGTCAAACTCCTCCTGCCCTATCATATCCAACGTCTCAGGGTCGCATGCTCCAACTTGATGAAGAAGAATGAGAAGTCTCTGCTTTGACAAGGGTTTTGTTCCTATGTCACTCACATTCCATTGGGTTGCAATCTGTCCCACCTGAACTTGCTTTTCCAAAACCAACGTCTGCATCCACAAAATCTTTCCTGATAGGTGGCGGATTTTCCCCACTCCTTGACGTTCGATCAACTGTCTTGCAGCGGAATTGTCAACCCACTGCCACTGTTCGACCTGATCACCTGTGAGAAACTGCATGCACCTTTTCAGAAAGATTCCGTCTGAGCAGCCTGAAATCATTGAGTGGAGTTCTGACTCTGCTGAACTCAATGATACAACTCTTTGGGTTCGGCTTGAAGCGTATGCAAAATTGCCATTGATGAAGTGAACAGCGCAGCTTGTGCTTTTGCGGTGCGCCTTATGCGCTGACCAGTCTGCGTCTGTGAAGGTCTCAACGTTCCAAAACTTTTCACCACCCTTTTTTCCACTTACCAGCTCCAAACTCCGGCAAGGTGAGCTTCATGCCCATATCACCTGTGGCCTTGAGGTAGCCTACAAGTTTTCTCATTTTCTGCAACGCACAAACTGTAGGGCATGACATGAATGATGAAAGTTCCTTCACACAGTACATCACATCAACACGGTCTCTTGCTGCATAAAGGAGTAGACCGATGATACTGCGATAGGCTTTGCTGTCACCTTCATTCAGCAACTGAGATTTGTCATCGTTCTGAATTGAGTTGTCACATGGAATCTTTTGGTGTCGGGCCACACCGAAGAACTTCTCAAAGTACGCCACGATTTTGCCAGTTGTGGTGCCTGGCACAATCAACAACCCATCTTTCACTTTCAGCAACTGTCGCTTGAGAAAGAAAATGGAACTGCCATCATCTTTGATTTCACTGAAATTCACGTTGAACTTGCTTGTAACTGCTGGCAAAAATTTGTTCTCCCAGAAATCACGGCTGCCAGCAAAAAGAAGATCATCCACGTGAATCAAAAAGCAGTTGGAAACTCCTCCTGCTACGCATTTTGCAAGACAAGGCTGTTCCACGCACCAAGTACAGTTTAGAGTCTCACTGATGTATTTTCTGAAATACCAATACCATGCCTTTGCTCCAAGACGCTGGCCCGGGAGATTGCGTCGAATGACATACTGCTGGTTGTAAAGGGAAACCATCACCAGTCTTTCCTGTGGAACCTGAAGAAAGGCGTCCTTGATATCTAAGGCTGCCAAAACCACTTGGTATGGGTTACCCTTTTCATTTCCCAAACCTTCAACGCTATCCAAACTGTCTGCCAACATCTTGAGGTACAGCATTGGGATGAGGTTTGTCGAATGGCATCCACTTGCAGGACTGTATGTATCTGGTCTGCGGTCTGTTGCAAACTCCCTTGCTACAAAACGACTTCGTCTCATCCACATCTTGACTCCACTTGGATGTTCTTTAATCCTCCAGTCATACACAAAACGTGTTGTTAAAGTGCCTGAGATTTCATCTTGGCACTCCTCCTGTCTTTGGAGAACACCCATTGAAAGAAGGCGCTGGATTTCAACCTCGTCTGCCAGTTGATCCACCCATGTCTCTGGCGAGGGTGGCTGCTTTTCCAGAGAAGCTGTTGACCACAAGGCGTCTGGCACCTCTTTGAACTCGATTTTATCTTCATCCTCCCAAAACTCAACTTCTGGGATGTTCTCGTTGACATCAAGCTCATGCTCATAGTCATCCATCGTTGCAAACTCCTCCTCACCAAACTTGACCATTCTGATCATTGATTCATGCTGTTCCCTGATTTGAGTGATTTTCTGCTTCTTCTGAGATTCCAGCTTGGCACGTTTAGACTCATGGTCCTCCAACTCTTCCATCTCATGAGTTCTCGTGGGATGCTGCTGCCGTGGTGTTGGGGGCAGCTGCAAAGGAATCACTGGAGGTGTCACTGGTGCTGACATGCCGGGATCTTGAGAAACATCAACTTGACTTTCCATTGAAGGCAAAAAAGACGCATCAGTATCATCAAAAACGCTTGTAACCTCAACTTCACCTGGTCTTTTTGGTCGGTTTTGCACTGGCTGTGAAAGCTCTGAGCCAGTTGCATGTTCTTTTGGGATTGAAGCATCTTGCAAGCCTTCCATTGTCTCCACTTCAAACTTCTCAGGTTCTTTGGGATGGTCTTCTTGACCCATGGAAAACGTCTCACGCTCTTCTGCCTTTTCCTCAAGTTGTTTCTGTTTTACATCTTCTGCATCTTGGTCATGAAAAGAAGAGGGCAACACATTCCCTTGAGGGGCACTAAAGCTTGCAGGTTGGGCGGTAACAGTCCTTTTTGTAGGTACCACACGTCCTCCAAATCTTGCCTTGGACCTCCATGTTGGTGCATTGAAGTGTAAGAAGAAACCCAAGTGGCACTTCCAGTCAGTTGAGATACGCCTGATTGAGCGCGTCAGCATGACTGATTGTCCAGTGAAAACTACATATGTATCTTGAGCTTCAGTTTTCCCCAGCACAATGACTCGTTGCCACCTAGGATTGCCCTTCAAAGCTGTGTGCGCGTATGCAAATGCAGGCTCTGCAAACTCTGTCATCTTGCCTTTGTAGGTTTTGTGGTACAACAGCTCATAGGGCGTAACACCATGAACCACCGCAAAACGATTAAGAAACCAGCTAGAGTGTCTCAAAGCCCAGCTCCAAAGTCCATGGTTGGTGTTCAGCTGAATTGCAAGCTTCTCCTGGACGGAGTGCATCAAGGTTCCTGCCAGTCCACGCACACGATTCACTGTGTTTTCACAAAGACTGTTCCCATGATCATAAGCAGCTGGAGTTTTGCTGTGAGTCACCAAGCCCATCATCTGTCTTGCATGAACTGCACGCTTCTGAACTTGCATGATTGCTGGTTCATTGTCACACAAAAAGGTGCACTCACTGTGGCCAAGGACTTGGGTGAATTGCAAAATTTCACGCACCATCAAATCAAAGTCATTCTTCTTTGAGATCGGGACGCATCCTGTGAAATTTGTCACTGAATCCACCAAAACCAAAGCTATCACCTGTTCTGTCTCCTGCACGTTTCCACCTGGAGCAACTGCCTTCGTATAGGCAAAGTCAAAAGAAACTGTTGCAACACCAGAATCCTTGACTGAACCGTCTCTCAAATGCCTGTCTGGCCTTGATCGATGAGCAACGCAATGGGGGCACCAATCTTGAAAAGGTAAGTGCGTCAGCATATGCAGTTGTTGAGCTCTTTCATCAGGTGCTTCAGCCAGTTTCTGAGGATTTGGCTGTCTCATCTGCTCAGCTTCAGTTTCACGAGCTGCTGCTAATGCAGTTTGAAGTTCAAGTTTCTTTTGATACTCCCATAAACGTTTGAAACATCGCTCTTTCCCTCCAGACTGTGACAAGTTGTAAAACCCACAAGCTTCACGCAAAGTTGCTAAGGCAGTGTGTGGAAACAATTCTGTTCCATTGACATTCAAGTGATCTCCTCTGTCTGGCGCATAAACCAACTGTCCCTCAATGGCCTGACCTGCATCTTGTTGCATGTCATCTCCAATGTCAACTCCCACAACCTCATCTTCTGGGGCCATGGGCGCTATGTCACCTGCAGCGTGTTGTGCCTGCTCAAGTTCCACTGCAGGTTGGGGTACTTCATCATCATCCATCAATCTGAAACCCATGACATGTGGAGTTTTTTCATGCGTTGTGATCACAGTAATGATAAAGCGTTCACCATCATAACTTATCTAAAATTCAAGAACAATGCTCTATTAGGCGCCCAAATTTGATGGCAACAAAGATGGCAACTTTGAGGGCAAAAGCAATGGCAATGGCGGTGGCAATCTGCAGGGCAACATGGATGGAAAAAACCGACGGGGGCAAATGTAATGGCAACATCGGTGGCAAAAAACACTGGCAAATACTTGGCGGGGGCAAAAGCACAGGCGGCAAATTGAATGGCAAAATTTTGGCTGCGAGCAAAAGCCCTTGGCAACACACGTGGCAACGAAAGGGCAAACTTGCATTGCGGGCAAAAGCAATAGCAACACAGGTAGCAAAGCTCTGGCAAAAAATGTGGCAAGGGCTAGGGACGCGACGCGTAAGTGGGAAAAGCAGATGGCACATTGCATGGCCAAAGGATATTGTATGCAGCCGTTGGCTTGCACAAGCGGCTTCTGGAATTGTGTCATATGCAAAGCAAGTGAACATTTTCAATCAGATTGTTGTGGTGTCGAATGATCAAACTTAGTGCTCAGAAATTGTTGTGTTTACAGCTCACTTGGTCAGCAATTGCCTTTCGGTTGTGTTTTGGTCTAATGATTTTCTGTGTCTAAGCGATGCTGGAACATTGCGGGGCACAGAGTTAAAGGGCCAGATAACCCCACATGGCAAAGTCTTCCAATAATGAGCACCAAATGTTGTAGCGGGGACGGGGAAGAAAGGACAGACAAAGGAGGTGGTGGAGGACCGAGAAGTAAAACAAAGTTGTGTGTGTGTGACAAAGTTGTGTGTGAAAGATGGTGTGTGTGTGTGTGTGACAAAGTTGTGTGAAAGAGAGCGTGTGACAAAGTTGTGTGTGAAAGATGGTGTGCGAAAAAGTGGTGTGTGAAAGATGCTGTGGTGAAAGATGGTGTGAGACAAAGTTGTGTGTGTGTGAAAGGTGGTGTGGTGAAAGATGGTGTGTGTGTGTGTGACAAAGTGGTGTGTGAAGGATGGTGTGGTGAAAGATGGTGTGAGACAAAGTGGTGTGCGAAAGATGGGTCTGTGACTGTGTGTGAAAGATGGTGTGAAAGATGTTGTGTCAAAGATGGTGTGTCAAAGCTGGTGTGTGAGAGATGGTGTGTGAAGGATTGTGTGGTAAAAGATGGTGTGTGACAAAGTGGTGTGAAAGATGGTGTGTCAAAGGTGGTGGGTGACAAAGTGTTGTGTGAAAGGTGGTGTGTGAAAGATGGTGTGTGACAAAGATGGTGTGAAAGATAGTGTGTCAAAGATGGTGTGTGAAAGATGGTGTGTGACAAAGTGGTGTGTCAAAGATGGTGTGTGACAAAGTGGTGTGTGAAAGATGGTGTGTCAAAGATGGTGTGTGACAAAGTGGTGTGTCAAAGATGGTGTGTGACAAAGTGGTGTGTGAAAGATGGTGTGTCAAAGATGGTGGGTGACAAAGTGGTGTGTGAGAGATGGTTCGCGAAAGAAGGTGGATGTCACCAAGCGCCACACCTGCCGCGCAAAACGAAGGTAGATGTCTCCAAGTGCGACGCCTGCCACGTGAAACGAAGGTGGATGTCACCAAGCGCCTTGCCTGGCACGCAAAGTGGAAGTCGATGTCACCAAGTGCCATGCCTGCCACGCAAAGTGGAGGTCCATGGTCGCCAAGTGCCACGCCTGCCACGCAAAGTGACGGTCCATGTCGCCAAGGGCCACGCCTGCCACGCAAACAGCGGCGGCGTCTATGGCGTCAACTGGGAACCAAGCGCGCCACCAGAGCCAGCCCAGTGCCATAAGTGCCACGCCTGCCACGCAAAGTGGAGGTCCATGGTCGCCAAGTGCCACGCCTGCCACGCAAAGTGACTGTCCATGTCGCCGAGTGCCACGCCTGCCACGCAAACAGCGGCGGCGTCCACGGCGTCAACTGGGAACCAAGCGCGCCACCAGAGCCAGCCCAGTGCCATAATAAGTGCCACGCCTGCCACGCAAAGTGGAGGTCCATGCCACCAAGTGCCGCACCTGCCACGCAGAATGCACGCACGTGTCGCTAAGTACCACGCCTGCCACGCAAACACCGGCGGCGTCCACGGCGTCAACTGGGAACCAAGCGCGCCACCAGAGCCAGCCCAGTGCCATAAGTGCCACGCCTGCCATGCAGAATGCACGTACATGTCTCCAAGCGCCTCATCTGCCACGCAGAATGCACGTACATGTCTCCAAGTACCACGCCTGCCACGCAAACAGCGGCGGCGTCCACGCCGTCAACTGGGAACCAACCGCGCCACCAGAGCCAGCCCAGTGCCATAAGTGCCACGCCTGCCACGCAGAATGCACGTACATGTCGCCAAGTGCCGCACCTCCCGCGCAGAATGTACGCATGTGTCGCCAAGTACCACGCCTGCCACGCAAACAGCGGCGGCGTCCACGGCGTCAACTGGGAACCAAGCGCGCCACCAGAGCCAGCCCAGTGCCACAAGTGCCACGCCTGCCACGCAGAATGCACGTACAAGTTGTGTGTGGGCAAGTTGTGTGAGGACAAGTGGTGTGTGGACAAGTTGTGTGGGAGCGATTTGGTGAAGACAAGTTGTGTGCGAGCAAGTTGTGTGATGACAAGTTGTGTGTGGACAAGTTGTGTGTGGACAAGTGGTGTGTGGACAAGTTGTGTGGGAGCGATTTGGTGAAGACAAGTTGTGTGCGAGCAAGTTGTGTGATGGCAAGTTGTGTGTGAGCAATTTGTGTGAGGACAAGTTGTGTGGGAGCGATTTGGTGAAGACAAGTTGTGTGGGAGCGATTTGGTGAGGACAAGTTGTGTGTGGACAAGTTGTGTGTGGACAAGTTGTGTGAGAACAAGTTGCGTGTGGACAAGTTGTGTGTGAGCGATTTGGTGAGGGCATGTTGTGTGTGAGCAAGTTGTGTGATGACAAGTTGTGTGTGGACAAGTTGCGTGTGGACAAGTTGTGTGAGGACAAGTTGTGTGTGGACAAGTTGTGTGTGAGCGATTTGGTGAGGACAAGTTGTGTGTGAGCAAGTTGTGTGATGGCAAGTTGTGTGTGAGCAATTTGGTGAGGGCATGTTGTGTGTGAGCAAGTTGTGTGATGACAAGTTGTGTGTGGACAAGTTGTGTGTGGACAAGTTGTGTGAGGACAAGTTGTGTGTGGACAAGTTGTGGGCGGGAGGGGCGGGAGGCGGAGGAGGAGGCGGCGGCGGGATACAGAACCAAAAACAAGAACCCCACACGAAGATGTGGGGGAAAAATGTTGAGCCAAATTTTGCCCAGACAGCTACCCACCTGCCCGTCAAGAAATAAGGCCGATTTTTGCCAAAATAAACCTTATTTTTGACAAAAATCGACCTTATTTCTTGACGGGCAACGATGGCAACCAAAAACGCACACGCTTGTCCTTTCAAGACACACCCTACTAGTTTTTGGTTGCCATCGATGCCCGTCGACAAATAAGGCTTATTTTTGTCAAAAATAAGGCTTATTTTGACAAAAATAAGCTTTATTTTTTGACGGGCAACAATGGCAACCAAAAACGGCAGCGGCGGGATACAGAACCAAAAACAAGAGCCCCACACAAAGATGTTGGGAAAAAATGTTGAGCCAAATTTTGCCCAGGCAGCTGCCCACCTGCCCGTCAAGAAATAAGGTCGATTTTTGCCAAAATAAGCCTTATTTTTGACAAAAATCGACCTTATTTCTTTGAAGGGCAGGTGCGGCAGGCCTGCGGCCCGAAAATTTGGCTCAAACATTTTTTCCCCACATCTTTGTGTGGGGTTCTTGCTTTTGGTTCGTATCGCCGCGCTGGTGCCGTTTTGGGTGCCATCGTTGTCCGTCAAGAAATAAGGTCGATTTTTGCCAAAATAAGCCTTATTTTTGACAAAATTCGACCTTATTTCTTGACGGGCAACGATGGCAACCAAAAACGGCAGCGGCGGGATACAGAACCAAAAACAATAACCCCACACAAAGATGTGGGGAAAAAATGTTGAGCCAAATTTTGCCCAGGCAGCTGCCCACCTGCCCGTCAAGAAATAAGGTCGATTTTTGCCAAAATAAGCCTTATTTTTGACAAAAATCGACCTTATTTCTTGACGGGCAACGATGGCAACCAAAAACGGCGGCGGCGGGATACAGAACCAAAAAACAAGAACCCCACACAAAGATGTGGGGAAAAAATGTTGAGCCAAATTTTGCCCAGGCAGCTGCCCACCTGCCCGTCAAGAAATAAGGTCGATTTTTGCCAAATTAAGCCTTATTTTTGACAAAAATCGACCTTATTTTTTGACGGGCAACGATGGCAACCAAAAACGCGCACGCTTGTCCTTTCAAGACAAACCGCACTAGTTTTTGGTTGCCATCATTGCCCGTCAACAAATAAGGCCTATTTTTGTCAAAAATAAGGCTTATTTTGGCAAAAATCGACCTTATTTCTTGACGGGCAACGGTGGCAACCAAAAACGGCGGCGGCGGGATACAGAGCCAAAAACAAGAACCCCACACAAAGATGTGGGGAAAAAATGTTGAGCCAAATTTTGCCCAGGCAGCTGCCCACCTGCCTGTCAAGAAATAAGGTCGATTTTTGCCAAAATAAGCCTTATTTTTGACAAAAATCGACCTTATTTCTTGACGGGCAACGATGGCAACCAAAAACGGCGGCGGCGGCGGGATACAGAACCAAAAACAAGAACCCCACACAAAGATGTGGGGAAATGTTGAGCCAAATTTTGCCCAGGCAGCTGCCCACCTGCCCGTCAAGAAATAAGGTCGATTTTTGCCGTCTTGAAAGGACAAGCGTGCGCGTTTTTGGTTGCCATCGTTGCCCGTCAAAAAATAAGGTCGATTTTTGTCAAAAATAAGGTTTATTTTGGCAAAAATCGACCTTATTTCTTGACGGGCAGGTGGGCAGCTGCCTGGGCAAAATTTGGCTCAACATGTTTTCCCCACATCTTTGTGTGGGGTTCTTGTTTTTGGTTCTGTATCCCGCCGCCGCCTCCTCCTCTGCCTCCCGCCCCTCCCGCCCACAACTTGTCCACACACAAGTTGCTCACACAGAACTTGTCCTCACCAAATCGCTCACACACACAACTTGTCCACACACAACTTGTCATCACACAACTTGCTCACACACAACTTGTCCCTCACCAAATCGCTCACACACAACTTGTCCACACACAACTTGTCCTCACACAACTTGTCCACACACAACTTGTCATCACACAACTTGCTCACACACACAACTTGTCCTCACCAAATCGCTCACACACAACTTGTCCACACACAACTTGTCCTAACACAACTTGTCCACACACAACTTGCTCACACACAACTTGTCTTCACACAACTTGCTCACACACAACTTGTCTTCACCAAATCGCTCACACACAGCTTGTCATCACACAACTTGTCCACACACAACTTGTCCACACACAACTTGTCATCACACAACTTGCTCACACACAACATGTCCTCACCAAATCGCTCACACACACAACAACTTGTCCTCCCACAACTTGTCCACACACAACTTCTACGTGCATTCTGCGTGGCAGGCGTGTCACTTATGGCACTGGGCTGGCTCTGGTGGCGCGCTTGGTTCCCAGTTGACGCCGTGGACGCCGCCGCTGTTTGCGTGGCAGGCGTGGTACTTGGAGACATGTACGTGCATTCTGCGTGGCAGATGAGGCGCTTGGAGACATGTACGTGCATTCTGCATGGCAGGCGTGGCACTTATGGCACTGGGCTGGCTCTGGTGGCGCGCTTGGTTCCCAGTTGACGCCGTGGACGCCGCCGGTGTTTGCGTGGCAGGCGTGGTACTTAGCGACACGTGCGTGCATTCTGCGTGGCAGGTGCGGCACTTGGTGGAATGGACCTCCACTTTGCGTGGCAGGCGTGGCACTTATTATGGCACTGGGCTGGCTCTGGTGGCGCGCTTGGTTCCCAGTTGACGCCGTGGACGCCGCCGCTGTTTGCGTGGTAGGCGTGGCCCTTGGCGACATGGACCGTCACTTTGCGTGGCAGGCGTGGCACTTGGCGACCATGGACCTCCACTTTGCGTGGCAGGCGTGGCACTTGGAGACATCTACCTTCGTTTTGCGTGGCAGGTGTGGCGCTTGGTGACATCGACCTCCTTTCACGAACCATCTTTCACACACCACTTTGTCACCCACCATCTTTGACAAACCATCTTTCACACACCACTTTGTCACCCACCATCTTTGACACACCACTTTGTCACACACCATCTTTCACACACCATCTTTGACACACTATCTTTCACACACCATCTTTGTCACGCACACCATCTTTCACACACCACCTTTCACATACCATCTTTCACGCCCACCTTTGTCACACACCATCTTTCACACACCACCTTTCACACAGCACTTTGTCACCCACCATCTTTGACACACCATCTTTCACACCATCTTTCACACCACTTTGTCACACACCTTCTTTCACCACACCATCCTTCACACGCCATCTCTCACACACCATCTTTGACACACCATCTTTCACACCACTTTGTCACACACTTTCTTTCACCACACCATCCTTCACACGCCATCTCTCACACACCATCTTTGACACACCATCCTTCACCACACCATCCTTCACACACCACTTTGTCACACACCATCTTTCACCACACCACCTTTCACACAGCACTTTGTCACCAACCATCTTTCACCACACCATCTTTCACACACCACTTCACTTTGTCACCCACCATCTTTCGTCACAGCATCTTTCACACACCACTTTGTCACACACCATCTTTCACACACAACTTTGTCACACGCTCTCTTTCACACAACTTTCACACACACCATCTTCCACACACAACTTTATCAACTTTGTAGCACACACACAGTTTTGTTTTACTTCTCGGTCCTCCACCACCTCCTTTGTCTTTCCTTTCTTCCCCGTCCCCGCTACAACATTTGGTGCTCATTATTGGAAGAAGTTGCCATGTGGGGTTATCTGGTCCTGTAATTCATAGGGTCGGTGGGTGTCGCCTCCGCAGAAGGTGCAATAGGGCTGGCATGATTTTGGTCAACATCTTTCTCTGTAGTTGATGTAGCACCAAATTTTGCCAGCACTTTTGCCATCAACTTACCACCCCATTTGCCGCCAAAAAGTCTCTCACACCCTTTCTGTCAACATGTGTCATGTACACTCAACGCCTTTTTGTGACTGAAGGTGTTTGCAACCTTTTCTGCCCAAAAAACTGCCATCAAATTTTGACACCTCTGCTGCCGCCAAAATGTGATTGCTAAACTTCCGGCTCAATTTTTGCCATGCAAAGTTGCCACCCCTTTTGCCACCAAAATACGGTTGCCACCATTTTTGCCATCACATTCTGCCATCAAACTTGCCACCAACGCTTCATTGCCACTGAAACTGCCACCCACATTGCCATATCTAACTGCCACCGCCACCGAACTTGCCACCAAACTTGCCACCTTAAACTGCCACGAACCTCTGGCATAAGATAGAGCCATATGAAAGCATACCTTTTAAATCTTAGATAAATCATAACCATGAAACTCTGCTGCAAGGTCAATCAGCTCTTTTAAGGGCTCACACAGCTCCATCACGACCCATTGATCTCCATCCTTGATCAACGTTGTCCTGAATTTCCTTCCAGACATGGTTGGGCAAGCAAGTGTCGGGTCTTGGTAACAACTTCCATAGTGCTTTCCTGAACCAACACCTTCTGGGTTAAGATGCCAACCAACACGCATGTCATGAAGCCAGTCAAAAACTTCTGCACGAACTGCTCTGATGCAAAAGGGATCCAACACCTCTGGCTCATTTCTCATCATACGTACCCATCCACGTACTGACATTGACTTGTTTTGCAACTCTATGGGTATGGAAATTCCAGAACCATGTGTGAGTGTTTGCTCAATGCCATTGATACTCCATCCATTCTCCAGCAAATGACCAAAGCAAAGAATTGGCTGTGTTATCTGATCGCTCAAAGCCACCGTTTCCTTCAGGATGATTGCACGTCCTTGCATATCCATGAGATGCAGCTCAACATCCCTCATGCCATGTAAAGGAATCTGTTTTCCTTGGGCATCTCTCAAACATGTTTGCATGTCAGCTGAAGGAACACCAAGCTCTGCCATACACGCTGGAAAAACTGAGGCATCGGCACCTGAATCCAAAAGTGTGCTATGCATCTGGGTATGTTCATCAACACTTTCCAACATCGCACGCACTGAAAGACATGTTTCAACATCAAATTCAGTCGCATCGGGCTCATCACCGATGTAGCACTGCATAGTTCGAATTGCCCCATCAAAGCAACTTGAATCACCGACAGGACTTCGAAAGTCAAACACTAGCTCATCATGTTTTGAAACATCTGAGACATGTGCATCTGCAAATTGAATTCTTGCAACACGACCATGCTGAGGGGCAACAGGTACCTGTGAACTTGTTGTCGAAGATGGTGAGCCAGCTGCCACTGAAGTCTGCTGGCTAGGCTGTGCACTAACTGAAACCTCATTTTGAACCTATCGCACTGAAGTTCCCCAGCAATCACGAGCGTAGTGGCCATACTTACCACACTTATGCCAAGTGACGTCTGGTCTGTTGCCTTTGCCTTTCCCTGAAAAGCTTTGCTTCCCACTGCTTTTGCCGCTTGAATCACCTTTCTGCTGCTTACCTTTTGGTCCACTCTTACAATCTTTTGTCTTGGTCTTTCCTTTTCCTTTTCCTTTCTGACTTTGATTTCCTTTTGAAGAACCACCTTTTCCCTTTCCTTTGTCACCCTTTTTACCACCACTGCTCCAGTTGCGTCCATCTGCATAGACACGATCAACTTCCATAGGCGTTGAACCTGAAGCATCATCAAAGACCAGGTTGCTCCATTTCTGTTGACTTCTGTCCCAACGTAGAACTTGTTCACGCAGCGCTTTGAATGTTGTAGATTCTTGGATTGCTAAGTTCAAATGAGTCCTCAACTGGCCAGAAACACACTTCAGCAAAATCGCCTGCTGAAGCTGGTCAGGGATGCTTGACCCTGCACGTCGAGTTTCTTCCAACGCTTCCTCCAACTTCATCAACTGCGGTTGCAAAAGTTGGTTCATGTTGAACGTAGGCCAATTTGTAAGGGCTCCCATCAATGCCAAGCCTCTGTTATTGCTAGAGGGCCTCAAATTCAGAATTAACTGCCTGAGCGCCTCGAACCCATCAGCTTGTTTCACTGATCTCACCACATTCAAACTGCGGTTTCTGCACAACGACGCTAAAAGGCCGTAAAGTTTGGCTCCACGTTGTCTCGTCTCAGAGCTTGCTGTGGACATATTTAAGGGTGATGTAGGGGTATCCACAAGTGACTGGATTTCTGATTCAAAACCAGCATCAATGGTGTTTAGAAACTGCGTCAACATCCAAAGCCAGTCTCGAAACATGCGGATCTCGTCCTCTACCGTCTTCCCATCTAGTAATGGGGGCTTGTTCACAAGCTTTGACCAATCTGTTGATCCCTGTGGTGATCCTGTAGGACTTCCAGAAGCACTAGCTGTTGTAACCTGTGGGCTACTCGACTGCAGGGCACTTTGCCTTGCCTGGACAGCAGCTGTAGCTATTTTAGTAGCCTCTGCCACTTCAAGCAAGGCTGCTTGAAATATCGCCGGGTTGAATTCCTGCGCCATACCTTCAACTTCAAGTGACCGTCTCTTCAAACTCCGTTTCCAAGCAAGTCTCAAATCCAAGCTTGTATCCCAAATGAAATCACCTGGAAAATTTTACACCAACGCCAGTCAAACCTGTAAAAATGTCACCCACCAGAAATTGTACCACGCCAAAATCTGAGGTATTGACAGAAACAGTATGCAGACTGTTCAATGTCCAGTGCAAAACCAGGTATTCAATCTTTCACGCAAATCTCAAGGTCACCAAATTTGAACACAAACGAAAAGTTGGCAGTGCTGTGAAGATGCGCGCCACAAGCGCTGACCATAAACTATCAACAAATGGATGGATCATGGAAACGCCTCAAGACAGCGCAAAAACAAACCAGAAATCTTAGGCACAGCAACGGTGGCGTGCCTAAGCATCTGGTGGCCCGTCAGAACAGAGGGTGCCGCGGCAACCCCATTCCCACACTGGGCCAAAGAAATGGCAAAAATCCCCACCGACTGGAAAAGCAGACGCACAAGTTGGGGGATCGCCTAGGCCGTGAAAGGAAATGATGGAAAAACGGCCGTATAGCAAAGGCAGCATCAAGGCCGGGCTCCACTGACACAAGGAGAACATGTTTGACATGTCATCGAGGTGTGCAGGAAGCCCTTCAGAAAAAGAAGGCTCTCACTTGGCTGGCATCGCTCAGGGCTCAGGTTGCACAAGAAAGTCCGCCGCCGAGGCAGAGGCCAGTCCAGCACGCCGTCGAAGCACAGCACGGGCGCGGTGGCAACGTGCAACCACACACAACTCCTGCAAGAGCTTGCCATGTACCTGGGACACGTCCTGTCCAGTCCGGACAGCAACGGACCCTGAGACGTGGCGTAGGAATTTGGCGGCTTCTCTCTCCCATGCCCCTGCGCACTCAAGGACCAGAGGCTTGAAGCTCAGGCCTTGGCGGGCGCAGACGGCAGCAGTGTCCAAGTGGGTCCACTTCACCTGAGCATAAGATGCTGCAGCCGCCGCCGGAGTGTTGCTCGCCTCCGTCAAGCTCTCCGCCCGCAATGGCGCCGTCACGGCAAGGTCAAGGGCGGTTGGAGAGCCAGCATAGGTCGGCAAGAAAATGTCGGCAGGGCGTCGCCCAGCCACGCTATCATCAGGTCGGTGTGGCAGAAGGAGTCCGGGTTTTTCCTTCTCGGGCTTGAGGCCAGCAACGTCGAGCCACCAGTGGAGAAGGTCTCGGAGAGCGTTGTGACGCTGCACCCGTTCCCCCCCCAGCCACGCAAACAGCGGCATGGTAGGAGAAGCGGTCAAGCACAGAGTCGCATTGCGGGCACCAGCCATCTTGGAGAGCTTCGGTCATGCCCAGTCTTTGGCCAAGTTCCGTGGTGAACAGAGCAGGTTCGATCCGGGTGCGACCGCCAGGCAAAGCGGCCAGGAAAGCTCGGGCTCCCGGCTCAGCCTCAGACAAGAGGACTGCACGTCCAGCAACCGTGGAGGAGGCAAGCTGCCGCTCCCAGGAGGCGATGTCCAGCTTCAGCGTCAATGCTTTTTGCCTCAAGCTGAATGCAGTTTCCAGGGTGAGGGGGCTCGCCGTGCCAAGCACTTGATTGTAGGTGGACAAAGCTGAAGCGGCATGGCTGTCAGCGATTGCAGCGTAGTGTGGATCAAGCTGCGTGCAAGCAACAGAGCACCCACCAACCGAAGCAAGGTATGCAGCAGCGCTGTCCCGCACCGTGCTTCGCAACCCCAGGCCGCCGTGCCCAAGCCCTCTTGTAGCTTGTTCCCATTGAGCTGCATCTGGATGCAAGCCGGTCAAAGTTTCGAAGCAGGTCCGGACAAGATCGTCGAAGTGCCTCAAAGCACGACCTTGCGGGCCAGGCGCGGCGCATCGAAGATTGTGGGCTAGGCGGGAATGCCCAGCGGCTCGGCGCAACAGCCGGAGCCCAATCTGCGGGTCCTCCAAGTCGGCGATGCCATCGAGCAGCCGCTCGGCGGCTTCCACTCGGCCAACGGTGTGGGCAGCGCAGAAAGCATCATCGCCAATGGGGGCGCCCAAGAGCTCAAAGTTGCGCATGACCCGGCTGGCCCCCGTCGCTGTATACAGCAATGCCGCTGGGAAGTGGCCATCAAGGTCGGCCGGCGACGTCGACCCCACCGCAATCACTTCGGACTTGTGCAAATTCAGGGTGAGGCCCAGCGAGGCAGCCCGGTGTTGAAGGTGGGTCAAAGCTGCGGATACTGCAGCGATGTCACCTGCAAGGAGCCCATCGTCGAGGTAGAACACCGCCAAGTCAACCCCTTGTTGGAGCTCCTCTGCGAGAGCTTGGATGGCAAGCGCAAAG
This sequence comes from Cladocopium goreaui, assembly GCA_947184155.2. Taxonomy (NCBI): domain Eukaryota; class Dinophyceae; order Suessiales; family Symbiodiniaceae; genus Cladocopium; species Cladocopium goreaui. Next base: position 11,221 of record CAMXCT020003051.1, on the reverse strand, counting down.
AAGAGGGGACCAAGTGGATCTCCTTGTTGCACACCGCCCGCCGAGGTCAATGTGGAGGACCCAAAACGAAGGCAAGTGTGGCCCCCATAGCACCACCAAGCCCAGCGCGTGAGGCCGGGGAAGCGGGCCTGCACCGCCTGCAGCACGGCAGCGCGGCTGATAGTGTTGAAGGCATTGTGGAAGTCGAGTTTCACAACCGCTTTCCCGGCACTATTGCCGTGTCTGTGAACCCACGCACGGGCAGTGTGCACCGCAGTTTCGGCCCCTGCCGGCACGCAAACCCCAACTTGAGCTGGCCAAAGGGAAGTGCGCACTTCGTCCCGGATCTGGCGGAGGAGGCACTTCCCGACAAGGCGGCGAAGGATCTCCCCAATGGCGATCGGCCTAACGCCGCCGCTAGGCTTGGGCACCGCGACAAGGCCGGCACCTGCTAAACCAACTGCCACGCTTGCAGGGGCATGACCACGCGCCAGCAGCAGGACGACTTGGGTGAGGGCGTGGATGAAGCAGTCTGTGTCTCCAGGCGAGCTTGCATCCAGAAGATGCTGGGCCCGGAGGCCGGTGGGCCCTGGCGATGTGCCGGCCGGGAAGCTGCGGAGGGCGGCTGCAACCGTCTCAGGTGTGATGTCAGCACAGGGCGGCATCTGTTGGGGATCTGGTGGTTGGAGATGTGGCTGTTGTGGGTGGAGGCACTTGAGGGCATCCACTGTTGCTGGGGTCTCGGGGCAAAGCCCTTCCGCCAGCAGGGCAGCACAGGCTTTGCCATCCCAGCCCTCACGTGCTAGCCCTGTGGCAAGTTCCCGCCGCTGTTGCGGAGTACGGCTCTGGCGCCGGGGTTTGGGTGGAGAGTGCCGGCTGGTCCACAGAGCCATCCGCTCCCCTTCGTGCCATCGGGCCAGGCGGTCCAATGTGTAGGCCGCGAGGGCCTTGTGATGTTTTTTGCCCCCGCACGGTGGCGCATCCAAGACTGCTTGGGGCAGCATGAGCAATTGCTTCCATGCCGCCTCTGTGTTGTGGTGGTGTGCGAGCGCCAAGGCACGGGTGAGGGCTTTGCTCCACGAGTGTCGGGCAGCGTGCGGGACTCGTCGGAGAGTTGGAGTGTTGCTGCCATGGATCTCGAGGATGGAAGGGAGGCTATTTGTTCCTGGCTCAGTGTCTTGCATGTGCCCGGCCATGGCTGCGCGGGCTTCAGGTCGGCAAGTGGGGTGGATCCCAAATCGACAAGCGACACTAAGGCCACAGACAGCGCACCGCTGGCGATTGTGTTGGGCCAGCCAAGCTGCAGGTACGTCGCCTGAGAGGGAACCAGCCATGTGTGCATCAATATGGCTCTGCATGGTGTGGACCGAGCGCCAGCCTCGTGCCCGTAAAGGGTCGGCGCACGGGCAAGTGGAAACGGGACAAAAGACTCGGGTGTCCACCTGCATCGGCGCTTGCCCTCGGGGAGGAGATCTTTCTCGTACGTGTTGGCGTTCACCTCCCACTGGGGTCCCGGAGTGGGGGCCTGGATGAGATGCCTCACCAAACCGGACACCATGGGCTGGCCAGCCATGCCAGCGTGGATGACGAGTTGGCAGCCAGTCCCTGCGGCGAGGCAAGGTGGTCAAAGGTGGTCAAAGCCCGGCGGTGCTTGCGACCAATCCGCTCGAGCAGCCAGGAACTGCATGGGGAAGCTCTTGTGTCGTCCACTGAAGGTTGCTCTGGGCCTCCCCATGCAAGCCCGGCGGGGCCACGAGCTGCGCCTAGGAACGCCGCCCAGTAGAGGAGGAAGCCAACGACCGAGGCCATGCGCGCCCTGAAAGCAGCTGCCGCGAGGGCACACCTGGCCGAGGCGGAACACCAGAGGTGCTCACACGTGGGCCCGGCTGCACGGCGCAGGTGCGCCCCCCACGGCAACTGCCCAGCAGGGGCCACTGAGAACTGGTATTGATCTCTCCATGAATCTTGAGCCATTCCTTGAGCCAAATTTGAAAATCCACAAATCAGCTCTGCTCCAGTCCAGAAAGCCACCAAAGTCAGCAGCAAGCGCTATGGCACAGCACCAAGCGCCAACGGTGCACAGCAATGCTTGCAGGTAGGAAGCACAAAGTGCTCCGCTACATGCGAAGCGGGCAGCAACACTATTTTGAACCTCAGGGGCCTGAAGTATGCACATCAATTTATGTGCTATGGATGAATCTTTGTACACTTCTCGTTTCGATTTGTGTGTGTCATCCACTGGCGTTTGTCTGGACTCAACCTGAATGCATACCTGCACAGCAATGTTTCCAGACTGTCTCTCAAAGTAAATGGTGAAGTGAAAATATTTCTCAAAGAGGAAACCAAGCCAAGCAGCAGCTGCAAGCAAGAGCAAGGAGACAGAAGAGGAGACAAAGGGCGAGTAAGGGAGACAGAGGGAGGACAAAAATGACAAAGGGACACAAGCTTGGCAAACAAGGTGGCGGTGACAAATTTGAGCGGGCACAGACTGTTTGAGACGTAGGAACCGTGATAGCCAAAGATCTCAAAAGGCTAAAACAGCCTGGGGAAGAGAAAGCAAAACCATGGGCAAAGGAACCACCAGGCATGGGGCAGCAGGTCAAGATGACCTGTGTTCGAGTGACTATATGTGAGCCCCAAACTGAAGCAAAACACAGTTCAAACACATTTTTTAACGTATTAAACGCGTTACCAATTTCAAAACTCACAAGTCACCACCTAAACGCCACGACTGCAACGACTTCCGAAAATTTGTCTGCCAACTTAAATCCGGGAAAAATATACACCTGCCACGACTGTCATCTTTGGGAGTACAGTGGCTAAGCCCCCACAAAGATATGAGAGGTAGTCATCGTGTGCCTATGCGAAATGCCACAAAAATCATCAGCAAGTTAAAGTCTTAGGCGCTGCCCATGTGGGCCTTTCCCCATAGGCACGCCACGATTTGGCACAAGATCTTGTCATCGGCACTTGTTACATCGACCCAGTAATTAGTGAACTATCAAGTTGCATTCAATTGGGATTCCCGCCCCCCCCAACGCCTTGCTGAAACTGAACAGGTTTCAGCTAGCAGAAAATCGTTTTCGTTATTTTTGCTCCTTGACATGGTGGTCATATTTTTCCACTATCCGTTCGCCTTTGATGGCGGCTCACAGCGCCATGCACTGAACAAAAATATTCCCTGGGTTTGATCGCAGTACCTGTTGACGCGGCAACATTTGTAGTTTTTTCAATACCTGTTGCCTGTATGATTTGGGCACTTGTGTGCCTGTATCATTCAAACACTTTTCCGTGACCATGGGATGTTGTGATCTTTATACTCTTACTTGTTATTGTCCAAAAAAACTGTTGACTTTCGAACATGAAACCACCCAACCGTAAGTGTTCAATAAGTGTGCAAATGCATTCCTCGCGGCCTTCAGCTCAGCAGCCGTGATGTCCATCAATCCCCCTACATTTTTTTGAGGAAAAAAAACTGGTAGGACATGTAATTTGATGAAATCATTTTTTTCGCCAAAAGGATAAGCACAGCGCCGCGCATTTTTGTTTTCGTCCAGCCCGGGGTGAGCGCTTTGGAATCGAATGTTTGGTCTGCGACCCGTCGCGTGCACAATCATTGGTGCGCTTACAAGGAGAATCACCGTTCAATTGCGCACGTTGTATGTCATGGAATATCCATTAGCACTGCCCAATGATGGGTCCAGCTCAGACGTGCTCAAATTGCAAAGTTTTCTTACGGTACATCGTGTTTCCGCTTGTGGCCCTACGAGTACCTGCTCTGTCTTCGTGGCAGGAAAGGATTCCAGGTTTCGTTTTTATTTTGAGTTTTTTATTGCCCCCACCAAGGCTGACTGCACGCCCTAAATAATTGTTGGTTGCATCGAACCACTTCGGTAGCGGGACGAGAAGCAAAAGCACCCTTTTTGTTTGGGGTTGGCGGCGGTTGTTTTTTGATGTTTTTTGTTGTTTGTGTCTGTGTGTGGTCCCGATCCCTTTTGCGCTTCTGGTTTAGAGGTCTCCTTCCTCCTCGTGTTTTTCTTCCAGTCTGCTTGCACGGCCTGGTGTTTGTTTCTTGGATGGCTGTCTATGGGTTGGGGATGCTCCGTATCCTGGTATCGGTCGCTATTCTGGTGCGTGTGCTCTTAATCCGGCTGGAGGGCATTAGGTCCTCCACTGTAAAATAAAATTGAAGTGTGTAACTCGCACTGGATTGGTTGTTTCATGCCATGTTTGCGGCCTTGGTTGGCATAGTTCTACTGCGATTTGCAAGGCCGTGATTTCAAATCGCAGTGGAATTGACGCTTGAACGGTGGGAATCGCATGAAACCCTGCGTTTTCTGGCACAAAGCGCGTCCCGGCGACGATGTGGGGAACCTCGCTCCGTCGCGTCCTCCACTGTAAAATTGAATTCTGGTGTCGAGAGCCTACGCATTCTTGAAATCAGCAGGCGGGGCTGCACAATGAAAACGCACAAACAACACGAACAAACACATAAAGATATCAAAAAATTGGGGAAACCTCAAAACACACAGGTCCAGAGGCGAGCATGAAGAACAAGAAATCAAAAGAAAAACCGTTTTACGGATAACCTGATCCAGAAAAAAACAAGGAAATGAAGAGAGTAGGGTAGTGAAGAAAGTGGGGACACGAAAAAAACAGAATGTGACGAGAAAGGGAAGTAAAGCGATACGGAAGTGAAGAGTGAAAAAAATTGAGAAGTAAAGAAAATACGGAAGTAAAGAATAAACGCATGAAAAGAGTACGGATGTGAAAAAATAAAAGAAATCAAAAAACTAGAGAAATAAAGAAAGTGCGGAAATGAACGGAGCAGGGAAGTGAAGAAAGGAGGGAGAACATGAGAGAAGGGAAGGTAACGAAAGTAGGCAGGTGACGAGGGTGTGGATGTGAAGACATTGCGGAAGTGACGACAATAATACGGAAGGGAAGACACCAGGGGAGTGAAGAGAGAAGTCTGTCAAAAGAGAAGAATGTGCCAAGCGGAAACAGCCGTTTGCCTATATGTATACGGGTGTATGTATACGGGTGTGTGTGTGTGTGCGTGTGCGTGCGTGTGTGGGCACGATTGCACTCGCACGCGCGTCGGTCCTGCTGTCGAACCTGCGCTTGCCACAATCTGTTATTGAAGAATGTCGCGCAGGTGGCCGCGAGAACAGTGTGTCCCTGCCCAGCAACCCGACGAAAGCACTGTTCGCCCACGAGGACAAGCAGGACGGACGCAAGAGGGTGCAGTGGGAATTCAGTTTGCAACCCCTGCCAAAATTGCGTGGCGTGCATGAGTGAAAAAAAACAGGTTTGGCTGAGCCGAAGAGTGTCAAAAAAACGCACGCAACAACCAACGCCCAATATCACCGCTTAACCGAAACGAAATCTACAAATACGCTGCCACGAAGATTTTGCAGGGTGTGGGTCGGCGTGCGTGCGCCCTGTAGCCAGGATACCTCACCCCAGTTTCCTTGGGGAAATTGGGCCCTGATTTTTTGTCATCCTGCAAATCTTCAATGCGCGCAAATCTCCCATGAATTTGTCCATCGGTTCATATCGGTTCCGAATTGTGTTCATGAAACATGCAAATGCCCAGGTCCACTGCTCCTGCCGTAAGCCGGCCTACAGCGCAACGCGTGTATTTTTTGATTTGGCAAAATCAGTTTGTCCACGGAACTGGAAAAGAAACACACTAAATTTATAACATGTTCTACCATGATTCAGTGTTTGCGACTGTCACGTGAAATGAAATGCCTACTGCGACAAAAGGACGTAGTGCGCTCGCAAAATTTGTTTCCCTAATGTATCCTAGCAAAATCGAACGCCATGGTGCCGGAACCTACGCGTTTATGCCGCTGCCAACTGCCCCCGCACTTGGTTAGTCGCAGCTGCGATGACCTTGATGAACTTGATGTAAAACCTACAACGCCTTTAAACAAAATGCATGCAACGTTGTTTTGCTTGTGACGTGTAAAATGTATTAAACTGTAGCCCGAGTCTAGCTACAATGTCAAACGCCGTTTGTGTTCGTGATTTTTACCGGGGCAGCGTTTGGCACTAATTCATTCGTCTTAACGTAGGCCATTACTATGGCGAACGGGGATTCGACACTTTCGTTGGCAACGGCAGCGGGCTTTCCCTCGCGCCAGGGGACAGTAGCACGGCCCCAACACCAAGTGCAGCAAAACAACATTGTTGAGGAGCCTCCTGCAACAAGAATGCTGGTTGGGGGGTGGTGTCCGGAGTTTTCTTCATGCAGCGTTTGCTCAAGGCTCCCTAACCTTTCACGCGTTAACCACAGGGGTACGTTGGATGACCTTTGCAGGGGACATTGGCAACCACTGGGCCCAAGGGGCACTTGCCATTGCAACATCTGAGAATAGTGTACCCCTGAACGTTTTCCCTAATTGAATGGCTATTTGGCAGACACATCCATAGGTAATGGCTTTGTAGTTGTACATAACCACACGACTCCCATCGCTTTACGTGGGCATGAAGGCGCGTCAGTCGCTCGAAGGGATTTACATGAAACTACGTCGAACGAAACTCCTTCGCTTCCCCTTGCAAAAAAAAAAAAACGTTTCTTCTTTTCTTCTTTCGGTGGGGCTGCCCGCCGTTGCATAATATGCTGTTGTGCTTGGAACCATTTGTGTAAGGAAGGAAGGAACAGGGAAGGAAGGTGAAAGGAAGAGAGGGGAGGAAGATGAAAGGAAAGGGAAAGGCAGAAAAGCAATAAGAGAGGAAGAGAGGAAGAGAGGAAGAGAGGAAGAGGAAACTTTCAACGCGTGCTCGGCCAAACAAACTCACTATGCAGGAATTCAAGACCAAGGACACGTAAACGTCACTGGAGGTTTGGTGTGTTTGGTCTGAGGGATGTGAATGGATATGAGTCATCAGATTTGACATTCGATCAACAGAACTATAATGAAAAACGGGCCTGAGGCACTTGATGTCCCTCGCTTCCACCGCACAAGATCAAACAACTAGAAGTCTGACTATAGATTTCAAATACACTTGCGACGCAAGTAGAACGCCAGCAGAGCACTTTGGCATGCGGCTCTTCAGATTCTTTCCCTACCCTCAATCTATAGATTTGAATTAGTTTTCCTACCTTCGGCATGTCTTCAAGCCACAGTCTCTGTCCAACTCACTGTCAGGACACTCGCTTCGCGCCGAGTTTTTGATGGCTGCGTTGGCTTGACGTTCGCTAAAATTGTCCAACGTTCCACTCTTCTTTCTACGTAGTTGTGCCTTTGTGCTGTTCTGCTAGGGTCTGCCGGCGCTGTGACGATGAGGATCATGACGGAAGGTTTTGCCCGACACTTGGGTCGCTGTGCAAGTTGCGGAACATCGGAAGCAAGGTGCATCTGGCGCATGGCCGCTTTGCAACAGATTGGGGTCATCCAAAAGACAAGGAAAATATCGTCCAAATAGCTAAAACTGTAGGGATTTACTTGTCTAGCTGTTTCTGGACATCTATACAGTCTTTAATGACATGTCATCAGTTTCAGGATGCGAAGGACATTCATCTTCCCTTGCAGTGCTTCAGATTTTTCGGCGTCGTTTCGTCACCAAGTCTACGTTGAGTTTGCCTCTGGTAATGTGATTAATGTGGCATGGCAACAGAAAATGAATGGCAAAATCCAACTTATGGAATTCAAGGAAAATCATTTTATGCATCGCGAATGTTCCAACGTCAGACGTTTCCAGACTAGATCGCAGGGTACGTTTCGAGTTGAATCCGGCTTTATACTGACACAGTGCTCTGGACACGCAGCGATTCTCTTGACGCTTCCGGGGCCGCCACGAAGTGATGCACTTTTTTGATGGCAAATGATGGCAACTAGTCATCATTCGTCTGCGCTGGAGTCGACTTATGTCATATTGTGTGTAAAATTGATTCTGAAGTGACAAATAAAAAGCAAAGATCCTTCATCGCAAAGCTCAGTCTTCACCGGAACAAGTCCAAGTCAACTCCAGAAGATGGCTGTTATAAAACTTCAGCACTTGATCCCCAGCGAATTCAACCATCATCGAGTTCGCAAAAAAGGGGGCCGCATGAAGGTCCGCCACCGACTGGAGGTCAGCAACAGCTAAGCTGTTAGCCCAACGGAGGATGCCTAAATTCGACCAATTTTACCATAAAAATATGGGTAGCTGAACCACTTGACCCATCATGAGATGATGAACCATTGGGTAGCTCATGGCTCATGACCACACAAGGATCATCAAGGATCATGGCAATCATGGTCTCTTCAAAAAACATCGGAGAGTCGGTTGCTTCTTTGTCTCGCCATGCGGTCAGCGGGCAGAGTCATGCCTCACCTTTAGGTGGCCATGACACGTCCAGCGTGGCAGATGATTCTGGATGGAGTTTGACGATGGTACGAACATCAAAAAAAGCTATGGTATCTATGGTGTCTATGGTCATGAGCTGCTTATCACCACTGAAAACAAGCACTTATCACCCAAAATCGGTTTTGAAGACATGTTCGTATTGGATGTTGTAGCTGATGAACAGCTATGTTTCTGGGGCCTACAGCTCCCTGCAACTGTGGGGGTCATTGCTGTAGCTGACTGTAGCTCCAACTGACAGAAACACCCAGCACACAATCTGGCACCGGCGCCTCAAAAATTAGCAAAAGCTCACGTGTTCACGTGATATCAGCTAATTGCCGGCGGAAGATATTTTGTTGGCTTCTCCTCCCCGATATTGATTCATATTGATTCCAAATCTGTTCATCTTCCCATCTTTGGCACAATGTTTCAAGCAGTTTCCCAACTGGGACCGACCTGGACCGGTTCAGTAGAGCCTGGGACATCCCTTGTGCATCCCTTGGCAGCCCAATGGGACTTTGAAGCTGCGCTTAATGGCCATCTCCTGCAAATGGGTGAGCCACACGCATGGACCTCAGCGCTTCCATGGTGATTGACCAAAAAGGCTGCAAAAAATGGAGGTTTGATATGGTTTAATTAATACTAAAACCCATAGCCCGACAAAACATGGGGGCTTGACCATCAAAAATGCTGAGTTCATCATGCAACATGTCGGATTAGCCACGAAGAAATCCCATCTGCCAGTCGACCGTCTTAGAACCACAATTGATGTTGACCCGTGTTTGAGTTGTTGCGGGATCACGGCCCTAAAGTATCACATGTCCAATGGTAAGTTGTACACCCTTTATGGTTCCATATGAATGGGTTCCTCTCCCATACTGGGGAAGGACTGTGCCAGCACAAATGTTCAGGGTCGGGAAAGAAAGCAAAACTGAGAAACAACATGAACAACAATAATATAGAATTATAACGATGATAGTTAAGAATGCTAAAGATAGTTAAGAATAGCAAAAATCAAGAACGGCTAATGACTCGTGTCTATTTATGATCTTTGTAGGGGCTATAGGGGTCAAAACCCATTTGCTCTTTGGCAAACAACCATAGCAATGGAAATCCTGGGGGAAGTAAAAGAGAAACAAAATTCCTTTTTCCGGACAAAACGTTCATTCTTCTGGTTAGGATATCCATTCTTGTGAAGAATAATAGGGCTTGCCACATCTTGTAACCCCCAATTTTTACCGAATATATAAACAAACACCGAAAATTCGCTGAAGAAAGGCTGCGGCACGTTCTTTTTCCACGGGAGGTCCCTCAGCATCCTCCGGATCTGAGAGCGCCCTGATACCCAGGGCCTTTACAAATGCACCCGCGCTGTCATAGCCCACCACCTTCTCCTTGGGCGTTGGTAACTGGAGGAACCCTATCCCGAAATGCCCCGAAAAACGAAATGCCCTCAGAAACCCAGATGTGCTATTATTGGGATCGGAGGGATTAATTCCATTGGATTCTGGAGTTCAAAAAGACTTGTTGATTCTTTAAGAAAAGCTCCAATTCTCATACCTCCCGATAGGTTTGAAAAGAATACCGATCCTACTGGGCTTACCCCGCTTGATTTTCAATCGAAAGGCCACCAACAACCAACTTGAATTTTTTTGAAGTGTTCCAAAATAATTACATGGGAGAACCGAAAAAATAAGAACTTGGAAGAGGTTGTGCAAGCCAAAGGCCTATTAAAATTTCGGAAACACAGTGTATCCCGACCAAAAATCCCCGCATCCCACATGACATACCCACACGTCACCATTGCGTTAAGCCTTCCGACCCCCATCCCCATAGCATCCCCATGATCTTGTTGGTTTGACCCCCCCTCATTGATACATCATCTATTATCGCTTCACACTCCATTTTTTTCATTTTTCGTGTTTAAACCTGAATTTCAATCATGTTTCATGTTTTATCCATCATTTTCCGCGGTTAAATCCCCTTTCAGCCCCCTTCTTTCTTAACGGCAGCCCATCGTCCCCTGCCCAGGGGCCCGGTTGATGCGCACACCCGACTTATCCAACTTCAAGGAGAAGCTGCCGGGGACGTCCTCAGAGCTGCGGAGGGGTCCCTCCAGCAAGATGCGCACGCTGTTGCCCAGGTGAGCAATGTCCGACAGATTGATGCATAAGGAAAGGTCCAGGTGGAACCTAGGACCAAATGCCAAAATGATCCAAATGGAAGGTGAAGTCTTGGAGGCATGGGGGTATAGACAGCATTCATATCTGCATGTTATGTATATATGTATATATATATATATATGTACACACATACATAAATATATATATATATACACATATACATATTATATATATATATACGTATATATATATATATACATATATATATACAGTTATATACATAATAATATGTACGTGTAAACGTACACTACATAAATATGTGTGTGTGTGTGGTTGTTCAACGAGTGATTCAGCAACAACCAAAGGATAACCAACAGCCGAGTATTGGGCAAATTATTCCATACTGCATGGATGGTTCACACCTCAAAATGCTCAAGCTCTGTTGGCTGGGGGCTCTTAAATCTGAAACCCAATCACATGTGATGCTCTCGGAGAGTTGCCAATTGCTCAAGTACTGTTTAACTCCCAAACTCCATTTCTTGGTGAATTTAAAAACTGGGACACCAAGTTCATTTTGTCTGCATCGTTTTTTCGAGTAATCTCAAAAGGCTGCTAATGGTGGCAGCCAATACATGCGCTGGTGACACGAGTACCTACAATGATGGCATCAGACCCTATTGATGTTCCTTCAAAGGAAAAAAACATAATTGTGACTATTATATCCCGTAAATATCATGCAGACCGCATCGATAGGGTAGGGATGGGGGGGGTCTTCAAGG
>CAMXCT020003050.1:24724-77724 GCA_947184155.2 Cladocopium goreaui | reverse complement strand
TTTCTATTCAAAGGTAGTGAGTTCGGACATTGGAGAGTGAAGGGAGGACGAGATGCCTTCGCGTTCCGACACCCGAGCCTAGGCCAAACGGATGTCTACCACCTCCTGGCGAGTGAAGCACATCATCATAAGGTTAACCCGATAGGCACCGGGAGGCTTATTGCAATGGTAGGGACCATGGATGCTTCAGCAGGAGACACCAGAAACCTGCAGATCCTCTTTGGGCTGGTCCTCGCTATCACGCCACGCTCATCCAAAAATAAAAACGAATTACCTGCCACCCGAATACACAGGCAGTGCAACCCCAGAGCCATCGAAGTAGCATTTCTCTCAATGCCAGCCATTAACTTCTTTGCCCAAGAACAACTCCTAGTACTTCAAGACTGGTACCTCGCCTCTGGCCAGAGCCTTGAACCCATAGATGCCACAGTCAGGGATGACAGGGGTCCACTCCCAGGCACCTTCTTCCTCCATACTATGTGGATGTTTGGATGCACCAAGCCCACCAGCGAAGTGACCGCTGTTGCGCAGACTCCCCCGTGTAGGTATCACCTTGGCCTAGGCATCTACAACGTCCAAACAGCAGTTGAAGGGATGGACGGCAACAAACGATCACACTTGTTGCATTTGTGCGGGCAGTTGCTACGCCTCGTCCTCATCCCATGTCATGTAGATGGAGAACCCTACCAGTGGACCCGCACAACGGCACTCTCCTTTGCTGCCGAAATGGACGGACATGTCTTGGGCACGCTATGTGCAGTGACAATGGCACTGCTCACCAATCGGCTAGACCTGTGCATCCAAGGACTCTTTGGTGCAGGCAAGTCAAAATCGATGGCAATCCTCATCCTCGCCCTGATTGAAATCGACACCACCAATAGCCTCAAGATATTGTTTATATGTAAGGAAAACTCAGGCACTCGATCCTTTGCTGACCTGCTCCTATGGCTCGACCCCCCGTCGGGGGGGTTTGGGCGCATAGGCAGATTAGTCGGGGACCAAGAACGTAACAAAAGCAGTTACTCCCACACCAAATTCGACATCCACCCGAGAGAGAGAAGACAAATGCTAAGCAAGTGCCAGCTGGTTTTGGCCACAGGAGGTACCGTCGCCCAAGATCTTACCATGCAATGGTCCACGCTGGGCGGCTTCATGCAAGAGCTGTCCCTCATGGTCATCGACGAAGGCCAGCAATATGGCACCGACCGAGAAATTGCAGTAATTAGCCTGCTTAGGCAACAACCCCTAGTCCTGTGGACGGGAGACTCAGAGCAAACGCCAGGAGGTATTGCTCGAACAGCTCCCAACGCCAAACGATCTCGGCAACTCCTCTTAGCCAAAAAGCATGGGCTACGCAGTGACCGCAATTATTATATGCCATCCAACTTAGCAGAAGCAATGATTCGGCTGTTTGACGGCTCATCCAATGAAGGACTGTCCACCCTCAGCCAAAGCCTCCGTAAAGGCCAGCACACGTTGGGTCAGTTATGGACGAACCAACTCTCGCAACAATCCATCGAAGACCTGGAGGCGGCAAACACTGTCCTCCCCGGTCTGAGAGCCCAATTTGAAGCAGCCCAGCCGCATGAGCAAAGACGACTCCCCACAATCGTGGACACCGAGCTACTGGCAGGCACAACAGTCAACTTTCCACGGTCCCTGGTACGCCTTGCCTGGATTTTGCAACATGCTGCGACCCTCCTACCCATGGCTGGTGACATACAAGCAGTGCTCAACTCCCATACCGCAGGAGTGAGTGACATCCATGCATGGGGATTATTGCTCCCGTCTAGCTCAAGAGTTATCCCCGTGACATATCATTCAGTAGTAGCAGTCAGGTACCCTGATCTCTGCAGACTCATTAACGACATGTGGGAACTTGGAAGTTTTGCCTCCGGAGGACTTCCAGACAAGCCACCAGGGTTCCAGTTCGTGCTATGGGACACCAATGCTAGAATTAACGGGCTAGTTGCGACAGACCTAGAGACGCTCGTGTCACAAGTGCTCTCGCCTTTCCCCACGAATGCCGGGTTCGCCGATGGGCTCTTCGTGATGACCACTGCCACAGATCACAAGAACAACCTCAACCGTTCAGTGCTCAAGAAAGACTATGCCCGCACGCTCCGCGTAGAAACAATCGCCAACTCAGCAGGAGGAACAGCACAGGTAGCAATCGTAGCCCAGCCGAGTATTGGATTCCTGAACGCAAAGTACTATTCCAACGGCTCCCCCACGCAAGATACGGAAGACTGCCTTGGCCGCATCACTGTCGGACTCACCCGCTCAAAATCCTTAACCGTATTGGTCTCCCCGCTAGACATGATGGGACTCATGGGCATGGCTCAAGTTGTCGCGACTATTGCATATGGCATCCAAGGCCTTCGAAGAGGAGAAACGACATGGGATTGGCCTAACTTCAACGCCGACCCAGAACAGGAAAACCTTGCACAGATAAGCAGATGGTCTTTGAACTCGCCACCCTCATGGGCATCCCCTCCTCTCGCAATCGCCAACCAATACCATGACCATCAGACCAATCAGGTGAAGCGAGCACGATATCGACTGATATTGGTACGAGGGTCAGATCTTGCGTGGTTGAAAAGAGATCGCCTCCAAGAAGTCAAGGCAGGGCTAGCCGCTAAGCACCAATGGATTCCCGTACAGAACCTCCCGTTCGCTGAAGTCGTCCTGTATGCCTACGCTGCAGATCGCACGCCCTGTCCCACATATGTATGCCTGCCGTCAGGATTGTACAAAGCGCGCAATGGACAGATTGTGGCGCAGACCGGCCCTGACCAGGAAATCATACCTCTGTCAGGCATGTACTTCTTCGATGGATGGCGGGTACACCCGACGCTACCAATCCCCAGCAACCTACCACGCACCAAAGAAGCGCCAGTCAGAGATATCACTCACGCCGCACCCTCAGCCAGTACGGAACCAACCCGGTCGCCAGAAGAAGAAGCGAGAGACATCCTTGCGACAGCCGCCAAGAATCAGGCGGAAGACGGGCCAAATACAAGGCGGGCAGCTGTCCGCGCATGTAAGTACCTAAGGGCCATGGTCAACCAATATGGTTCCACCATGCAAGAAGTGCATAAAGCGGCCCGCATCCACACACAAATGAGCAAGGGCACAGCAGGGCCAACCGCGCAATATCGCCCACAAGGAGGAGAGCTCCCAGTAATATCTCCGGAACTGACTTCTGAGCTATTACACTGCCTATCCACGCTACCCGACCCATGGCCCCTGGCCAAGATCACGATAGATATGGAGAAACCAAGCCAGTGGGTTTCCAAATTGTGCCGGCTCTACTTTGCTGACGAATATGCCAGACGCACAGTAGGAGCACCCTCGGCAGCACAAGTCCCAGACATCGAGACAGCACTCCAGGCGGTCCAGAAAATCCTCCCAAAGCTTGAGGCAAGAATGATTGAATTCCTGGCTGAATGGCTAGTCACCTTCCTGATACCAGCAATGCACGTATTGGAAGTGAGGGCACCTCATCTTTCCTTTATGTTCCTCAAAGAATACTGGTTTCGAGAACTATACCTCGGCTTGAAGGTCACGGCATCGTTTGACCGATCTGAATCGTATACGCGAGTCATAGATGGCCAAGTTAGATGCATCACCCCAGAAATTAAGCCGCAGAACCTACAGGTCATCTGGAACGTTCAGTTTATCACTGTTTTTGTGCCCGCATGGATGATCCCTCCTGTCTACCACAGCCTGCGCAGGGAAAGCATCAAGAACGCGAGTTCCGCCAGTGCAATAGGTGTCCATGCAGTCTGTCCGCCCCACCTGGTTCGAAGACTTCGCAGTGCCCAAAGGACCTGCACCTCAAACGGACCAAGGGCAGCCCCAGCCGCTGCGTGGCCTTAAACTGGTTATTAAAGAAGAGGCGCTACCGCTGAAAGAACAACCAGAATTCCCAGCACTAGCGTTACTGGCTTCACGTGGCTTGCTCGCGCCGGACGCATGGAAATGCAAACGAGCGCAGATTAGCCTTAAGGCAACAATTGATGTCCCAATGCTAGGCACGATCATCGAACAAAATGGCGATGGGCTTCTGGAGGATTCCCACATGCCAGTGGGATGGCCGTTACACATTGATGGTGCCGTCCGGCAATGTTGTATTCATCGATCTGCAACCCTACAAGAGCTCGACGACATGTTAGGAGAATACGACATGAAAAGAGATTCAGTAGAAATAAATCACAGAGCACCCCAATGGTCTCACAACGCAGTGTGGAACCGAAAATACATGGAACCAAAGACAGGATACACACTGCGGCAACTTTGGGCTGACTCCGAGCCGGCCATTGGGCAGAAATCATCCCCGTCTTATGAAGTAAAAGATAGTGACATTCGCTGAGCAGTAGCCGCTATCGCAGACCTGCCGTCCTCCACGCTGCCTGACAGTCCCTTCATCCTCGCATTGGGGACGCCAGCAGCCCAAAATGTCCCACCACAAACTGGCACCTTGGCACAGAGAGCCCTAGAGGAATGGGAACGCACCCTGTGCGAAAACAAGGCAGTTGCGATCCTTGAACAGATGCAAGCCGGCCGCCCGGCCCTCATCCAAAAAGATGGCGGCGAAATGCTTATTGCCATTGTCCTTGACAGGCCACTCGCGGACGCCAAGGCATTAGTGGACGACCCTGCCGCGTTCACTCAAGAAATGACCAGGATTCTGCTCGAAAAGCAAAGTCATCCATTTATTGCACAAATGATCAAGCCAGCAGGAAGTAGTGACCCACCTCCCCCAAACAGTGCAGCCGGTAGCTCCGGCAGCCATGAACACCCCAGCGCCGGTACACCCGTGCAGTTCCAGTAATCGCAAGCGGTTAACGTGGGGTACCCACGGTTGCCACCTACTACGTCGTGACCACTGTGCAATACAGGTGCTGTCACCATGGGGTTCCCATGGTTGACTAGTGCTTCTCTGACCCAGGACACCCCCTATACTTTAGGCAACTGACCTCGTAGGAAGCCTGCCAGAGTAAGGGGAGGGAGGAAAGGGGAGGGGGGCCCTCGTAACAATCTAGCGGGGCAATTAATTTTACCTAGTAACTGGTAGCATAGGACGATGTCAAAGTACATCAAGCCACGGCGCCCGTTGCTGTTTTGCTCAGCCTGCTAACCCACTGCGTCTACTACTCAAGTGCCATCGGGCCATATAAATACAGCTCAACCGAGCGAACTGGCATGCTTGCCTCAAGAACTCCAGAGTCATAATGATGCACAAGATCTTCTCCTCCTACAAGACTATGTTTGCAAACTGTCGCATACCCAGCGGACACTGGAAGCCACTTATGCCTCATTGCAGCAAACAGAACTCCTTGCAGGCGTAGTCAATGAACAAGATTGCAGAGCCATACGCACGGCTTGCTGTTGCCTAAACAGCTTGCGCATCCGTGTTGAAGCCCGATCTAATGTGACAGAACGTGCAGTTATAAGCCGACAGCTACAGCTTATGCAAGCGAGTGTTCGACCCCACCCTACAGAGAACCTCAACACAGCTGACACAAGTTGCCCGTCCAGAACCTCTGCTGAACATTTCGATGATAAAACTGGTCCCTGTTAAAAGAATTGAACGCTACAGAAGATCTTCGCACTGCTGACACAAGCTGCCTTTCCAGAACCCCTGCCGCGCATTTCATTTCAACCAATAGCTCTTGCTGAAGGAGCTCCACGCTTGCAAGCCTGCATCAATGCTGTCGAGCTAGCGATCATCGCTAACTCGATCGCATTGGATACAGTTTTGAAAGCAGCATGCACCACAAGAGCACTTTGCGGCTCCCATGACGATGATGCTTGGAAAAGAACTACTGAGCGGACTCTGAGTGCGCCCTGAATGCCGTAGCTACTGCTGTCATTCTCACATTAGACCATGTCTCACCTCCTGTTTCACCTTTTATTCGTTTTTCACCACTCTCGTTGCGACACGGCGTCGTCGTTTTTTGCTTCGAAGTGCCTGGGTGAACGTTATGCCTGAATGGCTGCTCTCTGTGATCTCTGGGATCCTGGCTGGGGGGATCCCCGGTTTCCGCAGTGAGCTTTTTTGCTTCTCTCACCCCTTTTCATGGCCCCTTAGTGTTGTTCCGTGTTGTCTTCGTTTTGCTTCATTTTCGGTGGCCATACTCATGATGACACACAAGATGTCATCGTGCTTCTCTTTTCTCAGAGCTGGTAGCGATCCCACTTCTGTGTTTTTTGGTTTTGGTTTTGTTGTGGTTTTGTGTGTTTTGTCTGTTTGTTTGTTTTTTTTGGTTTTGTGTTTTGTTTTGATGGGACCGCTCACTGGACTGTGTACAGGTCCATTACCAGCACTTTTGAGGCTCTCGACGTGTAGACGGCCTTGCATGATTCACAATTCATCTTTTTGCTGCGGTTGAACGTGTGTAACGACCTGGCGAAAGCCATGAAGGCGTTGGACGGAAAAAAAATGAGAAGCAAGAGTGGCAACTGCTTCTTGATGGTCCATGTTGATGACCTTCTCATCGTCGGCCGCCGAGACGCCGTGATGAAACAGCTTGTGCCTGCACTGCAATCGAAGTATGCAATCTCCATTGAACTCATGTCGAAGCCCGGAGATGAGGTCACTTTTCTCAAGCGCACCCATGAACTGTTGGAAGATGGCAGGATGGTGATTCGAGTGCGCCACAAGCACCTCGATCAGCTGTGCAAGCTTTTGTGTCTCTCAAAGAGACTTCAGAGCAAGAAGACCCCGGGTCACAGCGAGATGGAGATCCCAGACAAGTCTCAAGAACTTGGATCTCATGATGCTTCAGTGTACCGCACTTGCGTGGGGATTCTTCTTTACTTGTCAGCTGACCTGCCACAATGTCAGTATGTGATTCGATATCTATCCACTTTCTCTTCGAAGCCAACTGAGAAATCCCTGATGGTGTTGAAACACCTGGTTGGCTACATGGCAGCACTCTCCGAGCAGTGTATGTCTTTGAAATGGAAAGGTTTGCATGCTGGTGTTTTCAAGCAGTACGAGAACGAGGAGCCAATGGTGGAAATTTTCAGCGATGCTGACTGGGCAGCCGACAGGGAGACAAGACGCTCTGTCTCAGGAGCTGCAATTTAGTTGGTGGATGTTTCGCCTATTCAAGCTCCAGGACACAGAAAATCGTGTCACTTTTGAGCGCAGAGTCAGAAACATATGCAGCTGCGTCAGCCACCATGGATGCGATCTTGATCACAACCATCTTTTCATGGCTTCTCCAATGTCACTTCATGATGTGTTTGTATCTGGATTCATCAGCAGCAAGAGGTGTTCTTTCTCGCAAAGGTGTAGGTCGTTTGAGGCATTTGTCATGCAGGATCTTGTGGATGCAGGACTTGGTCATGGAAAAGCGTTTACTGGTGAGAGCAGTGATGGGAGCACTCAACCCTGCAGACATTGCCACAAAGAGACTCAGCGCAGCAAGGCTCGAATCGTTGTGTTATTTTTTGGGTATTTGGAGAGGAAACAATCTCGAAGGATCACATGACCCAGGAAACATTTTCAGGCATCTCACAAATCAACGACAACAGGGCCACAGCCAGGCACAGATCAACCTTTTGATTAGCGCCTTGAGCGTGCTTACTCAGCTTCAAGGGTGTTCTGACGCCATGGATTCTTTGGCAACTGGAGGATGCTTCTTCAATGCCGTGTTTTTGTTCACATGGCTGCTGGGTTTGATTGGCTACATTTACCTGGCCATCCGCCCTGGTGAACTCCTGAAGAATTTTGATTTTGTGAGCGATGCTGAAACTTCGAGCACTGGTGCTGTAGAGGATCCAATTGACAACAGCTCGAATAGCGATGCCTCTGATCATCCAGCTTGGTCCGAAGAAGGTATGGTTCATTGGCTGTATGACCGATGTGAGAGGAGGCTGCAAAAGGCTGTTACAAAACAGGATCCCACGAAGACAAATCAGTACTTGGCCCGACAGGGTATTCTGAGTGACATGCTGGCTGCTTTGGAGGTAGCCACAGCAGAAACCAGGGGCCACATTCAACAGGTCCTTGAGGACATCACGGATTTGTCAAGTGATGAGGACTCACCCACTATGAACACTGGTGGCCATGACATAGCTCTGAATTCTGGAGTCCCAACGGGTATTGCCACAGCTTTTGTGCATGGAGTAGCTGGTATGAGCCTTTGTGGATGCGACATCGGCGACATCGAAATCTCCAACAACAGCAGTGTGATCCCTTTCACAACTCTGGTTTTGACTGCATGGTCCTGGCACTTGGTGGATACACATGGTACTGGTTGAGACAGCCTGTGAGGCCAGTGTTTTTCCCGCCAACGACTCTGGCGACTCATGCAGCAGATCCTGAACCTCAGGTCAATGAGGACTTGCAGCTTGAAGGGAGTTTGCTGGTTGCCCTGCGGAGGATCAACGGTCGTCTGGAGAGAGCACAGCGAAGAGGCAACATTGGGCAAGGCATGAAACACATGCAGAATCGAACATGGTTGCTGAGCTGTGTGGCTCACTATGCCAGCTGCAGCCCTCAGGAGCGGCTGCGCATGGCTGAGGTGATTGCAGACACCTGCAACCTCAGTGAGGACGACGAGTCCCCGCAGCATGCCTTATAGGCCGACAAGGCCTTTCGGGCCATCATGACCCTCCCCGAGTACGACCAGTTCGAGGAGGTGACAAAGCTGATCGGACAGCTTGGAGGAGCACTTCGTGAAGTGAAGCCGGAAAGCTCCAAGTCTGACGAGGAGATGGCTGAAGAAACTCCAGCAGAGAAAACACAAAGGTATATGAACTGTGGGCAATCTGAAGCCTCGGACCCGGACCTCTGGGCAGATGTTCACTACGGCCCGAGGAATCGCCGAGATGACACAGAACCCGGTGATGGAACGGGATTGCAGGAATTCTGAGTGGCAGCAATGAGATGGCACCACAGAAGAATGTCGCATGGTGGGAAGCAGACCCATCAGGTGGCATCAGTGCCGGTAGTTTGAAACAAAACAGTCTTTCCCCTTTAGACAAGCTCCAAAAATGGAGAACTGATGGTCACACAACTGACCTGCGGAGCTGTAGCCATAGTGGAACTCCAAAATATTTGGGTCCCAAGGCGGGGTGAAAGATACTTCCGCATTTGGATTCATGTACATGTACACATCAGTTGTGTAGCTGTGCAGATGACATTGCACAAATCGAGTAGTGCATTTCAGGTTGTGCTCTGAGGCGCTTTCGGTTCCAGAAAAGTTCGCACAATCTGACCTCACATTGCATACTTTTGAACACCGGGTTGACATGTATATGCTGTCGCCATTTGGATCTTAGGGCCCTTGAGCCCTGCCGCTATCGCAGGAAAGTGCGGGCTGCCGACGATTCCGTGCCCAATTCACACTTGTGATGCAGTGATTTTTGATGATCTTTGTGATATTGGTCTAGGCATCGGAGCAGCGGCTTACAGAGACAAAGGAATCATTAGCCATGAAACTGGAAAACAACAACATTGCCCTTAACACTTGTAAACGCGTCAAAACCCAAGCGGAGGCGACGTGCAAACGGCTGAAATTCCTATCGTGTTTTGGTTTTTGTTTTCATGTTCACTGTTTTTCCTCATGATTGCTGTGAAATTTGATGTAATTTAATAACGCCAGGGTGAACTGACAACTTCAAAGGCCTCCGTCCAAGCCCTTGAGGAAAAACTGAACAGAATTGTTGCACTCCTACATGTGTTCATTTCATGTCCACGTACAGTTGCACTGCAGTTGATTCATGTCAAAGGACATTTCACTTTCAGCTGCATAGCATGTTTAGGAGCGTTGTGAAATAGATGGATTCCTCAGGCGTCTTTGCATCAAGGAAAATGCTCATGGTAGCGGAGCCCTGTGATCCAGATCCTTTATTCTGGTGAGGGCACCTGAAGCTACCTTGGACTAGGAAACTTCCGTTGCCGTTTAGTTGAGCCATTTGGGTTCTGGTTGCATAGCCTTGCTTGGAGCATGGCTGGTGAAGGTGGCGCGTTGGACGTGGCCCAGCTGATACAAGCAGCTACAGACGCTGCTCGTGCTGCTGCTGATGCGGCTGCAGCCTTGAGAGATGTTCAGGCTAGTCGTGGAACTGGTTTGAGTGGAAAGGGGTTTAGTGAAGCCTCAAAAGTCATTAGACAACCTGACCCGTTTGGTTCTGAAAACCACGAAGAAGATCTTAGCAAGTGGCAAGACTTCACAGTGAACTTCAAAGCTTGGTTGTTCTATGGTGATAGTGGTTTTGAAAGTGACCTTCATAGAGTCGAGACCAACTATGCCTCAACTCCAATAGAGTTTCCTAGATCCGAGCCCAATGACGTTCAAGAAAGATGCAAGCAGCTTTTCAACATCCTTACGGGGATACTTCGTGGCAAGCCGTTGCGGCTACTGCGCCAAACTTCTGAGAGAAATAGTTTCGAGGTTTGGAGAAAGTTGGTATTTTCTGGTTGGCAAGTTGTGTGGTTGCTGGTGATGAGTGGCTTGCGTGATTTTGTTTTGAGTTGGTGCAACTCTTTTCACCAAAGACCAAAAGCAGGTCGATTTCCTTGCTTGCTGCGTTGATGAATATTCCAGCCTTCAGCCTGAAGGACAAAACCCTGATGGACCAGATCTTAGGCCTTGAACGCTTGAGAACTGAATATATGAGATCTTCTGGAACTGATGTGGCTGATGACCTGATGTTGAGCATCCTGGTCAAGTCGTTGCCAAAGGCATTGCAGACCCACATTCAGCTGCAGATGACAGAGCACTCAACGTATGCCCAGGTCAGGGAACTTGTCCTCAGCTACGAGTCAGTGACGACTACATGGAGCGCTGGTCGAATTCATAGTGAACTTGGCATTTTGCCATCCAGCTCTACGGCTTCTTCTCCTGCCTACAATGGCCCTGCCCCCATGGAAATTGACCGGTTTGAGAAAGGCAAGAAGGGCAAAGGCAAGGGAAAGCACAAAAGTAAAGACTCTTCGTTTTCCAAAGGAAAGACTAAGGGTAAGTTTGACAAAGGTAAGGGAAAGAGCAAACAAGATGCTTCAAAGCCACGTGCGGCTACCTCAAGTGATCAGTGTTTACATTTTGGTAAATATGGGCATTTCAAAAGAGACTGTTGGAAGTTGCATGGGAAGCCCACCAATACAAAGAATGTGAATCAAGTTGAAGAGACGCAAAACGCTGGAAGCTCTAGCAGTGGTGCTTCTTCAAGCGCTGCCTCAACAACCATGACCTCAGCTACTGGCTCTGTGCGTTTGCTTTCTTCATATGTTGGCCCCATCGTCGAAGAACTTCCCAGCGGTGATGAGCTTGACTTCCGTGACCTTACAATGTATGACAGCTCTGGCCATTGCAATGTTGTTTCATGTACTGAAATTTCACCCGTAGATGACTTGAACCATGTCGAGGAAGCATACATGTGCGCTTGTACTCACTTTGACATGTCATGCACTGATGATGATGGTATTTGGACGTTTTGTGACAGTTATTGCATTGACCTTTCACCTGCCAGCCATTCTTCTTTCGACTGCATTCGAGCTGTCGGCAATTTGACTGACGGCAGCGTGGAGGTGGTGATTGACTCGGGAGCTGATGGTTCAGTTCTGCCCTTAGAATATGCTGCAATAGGTCACAAAGATCCAACCTTTGATAAATCTTCTTCTTTCATTGATGCTCAGGGCAAGCCAATATCAGTGAGGGAAGCTCGAATAGCTGAAGTGCAGTTTGGTTCAGTCGTTTTCAAAGAGCGGTTTATCATAGCGCCAGTTACTTCACCACTTGTTTCAATGGGTCGTCTTCTCAGAGATGGATGGTGTCTTCAGAATTCTGGTGATTCAATGTTTCTGGTGAGAAATGGCAAGAACATTCCAGTCCACTTCAAGCGTAATTCTTTGTGTGCGCATGGTGTTATCAGAATGTTGAGCAACATGGATAGCAGTCCAGTTGAACATGCCAGGGCAGTTGTTTTGGGCGAAAGCCTTGCTGGTTTACAACGTGGATGGATAAGGCTGAGTGATTCTGTTTATGGTTTGAGAAGCGTGTCACCACAGCATGTTGACACGACATATTGCCCCAGTGAGTCATTGATGTGGCTTAGAACAACGTTGGTGCGTTTTGCAGATGGCACCTGGGAACTGGAGGAATTTTCTCAGAGCATTTCAGACCTTTCTTCACGTGTTATTCCTTTTCAAACTGCAAAACCGGTTGTGGAGGTGATCACACTTGCGCATGATGCCATGGTACCACCAGAGGCTTTGGGTTTCAGTGTTCATGATGATGTGGTGATGCCAGCAAACTTTCCATTGAGATCATCCTCACAATCCCATTCTTCTTCCTCTGCATCAGCGCCTTCTGCTGCGGCCCCTGTCAGGCCCAATGTGGAGCCACCAGATGAGTTGCCAGCGGCTGCAGAAGAAGCTGAGTTACCAGTTGCAGAGAGACCAGATGTGGACTACAAGTCTGTGATGGTTGATGGTGTCAAGCTAGATAGCAATACTCCCCTGCGTACTTTGAGAGGTGCTTGTGAAAGCCTTGGACTCTCCAAAACTGGTGGAAAGGCAGTATGTTTGGAGCGTTTGTGGAAACATTTAGAAAGTCAAGAGCTTATTGCTGCTCATTCTGCACACCGTGATTTGCGAGGTGATGTTTCCAGACCTGTCCATGGACAACCAGTCCCTGCAGAACCAAGTGACGCTGAGAAGGCAGAGCACTATCTCACGCACTATCCCTTTGCCAAGTGGTGTGAACTTTGTGTTGCAAATGGATCACAACAAGATGGTCATTCTGAACAACATCACACTGAAACTGCACATAGCTGTATTTCTTTTGATTTTGGTTATGCAAGTCGAAGGGATGATGATGACAAGTTGTGCGCTTTATTTATTCATGACAGGAGTTCAGGGGCTATGCATGTGGTACCAACGCCACAAAAGGGAGGCCGATACCTCAACTATTTGTGCACTGAATTTTGTCGTTTCATTGTTTGGTGTGGCAATGATACAATAGCACTCAAATGTGATCAAGAACCTTCAACACTTTCACTTCTTGAGGCCGTGAAGAAAACATGTAGATGTT
The DNA here is from genome assembly GCA_947184155.2 of Cladocopium goreaui. Lineage (NCBI taxonomy): Eukaryota > Dinophyceae > Suessiales > Symbiodiniaceae > Cladocopium > Cladocopium goreaui. The sequence goes on along the minus strand of CAMXCT020003050.1, from coordinate 64,669 downwards.
TGGGGATCAGAGTTTTGACTGAAACGGTTGGACCCTCAAGTCATGCTTCAAATGGTGCTGCAGAAGTTACAGTAAAACTGGTAAGACAACAAGCCAATTTACTCATTCAGCAGATCGAACAAGGTGTTGGCATAACTGATGTGATTGGATGCCAGCATCCACTCTATGCATGGGCCCTACTTCATGCGTGTTTTCTGCACAATCGGTATGTAGTTCGTCAAGGTCATACTGCTTATGAGTTGTGTGCTGACCGAGCATACACAGGACGTTTGGCTATGTTTGGAGAAACCGTTTTGGGTTTCCTGAAACAGACACACAAGGGTGCACCTCAGTGGACCAAAGGCGTGTGGTTGGGAAAGACTTTGAGCAATGACGTTCACATCATTGCCATACCTGGTGCTCAGCAGTTGTTTGTCACAAGAAGCGTTAGACGCTTGCCTGCCTCAAAGGCATGGAATGGAGAGATGATTGGAGGTGTTGAGGCGTGTCCATGGCAGTTTAGTTATGCCTCTTTAGGCTCTCAACTTGTCCTTGCAAAACGTATAGCTCCTCCTACTGCATCTCCTTTGACTCCTGCACCAGTGAGAGACTTTGATGCTGAGGCAGTTATGAACTTGCCTCCAACACCAGATGAAAGACCACATGTACCACGTTTGGTTGCGCCACCACAAAGTGCTGTTGTGGCAGGTGATACAGTTGGTGATGAAACTATGGAAGTGACAGCTGAGGCGGGGGGTTCAACAGCGCTTGGAGCAGCTGTTCCACAAACCCCACATGACGTTCAACAAAGTGATCCTGCTTCAGGTTCATCTCTGGGAGATGCGCCTTTGGGAGCAGAGACGTCAGCTGTTGTCCACCCTAGAGATGGTGGAGATGAGTCAGAAAGACCTTCAAAGCACCAACGTATACTTGCTGTTTTTGAACACGAGGACCAGCCAAATGAAACGCAGTTCGACAGTGAGGACCTTGATGCGCTTGAGTCCTATGACTTTGACTTGGATGAAACTGATGACTCTAGTCATACTGATGCAGAACTTCTGGAACAGTTGTGTCTTCCTTTCTCTACTTTGGAACCTTCTCTTCCTGACCATGAGTTGTTGCGGTTGGACCTTATTGCAGACCAGTTAGAAATCAAGCGTCTCAGGAACATGGGAGTTTTGATCCCTGCCAATGAGTTTGACTTCAAGGGTGAGACGCCCAAAATGTTGACCACTAGGATGGTAAGAACTTGGCGTGACAAGACTTCGAATGGTCAAAGAGTTTGGCTTAGGAGATCAAGGTATGTTGCACGAGAGTTCGCATGGCTATCTCCAGATCGTCAAGATCTTTTCAGCCCAGCTTCTTCAGTTTTGACTGTTAGGTTGTTGCCGTGCCTCTACATGAAATGGAAACCTATGGGTTACGTGCTATGCTCAATCGACATTGGTGATGCCTTCCTTACTGTGGAGCAAAAGGAATTGACAGAAGTTGTTTGTGTTGATGCCGCAGGTGCTTCAACCACGTACGTCTTGGGACGTGTTCTACCTGGACAACGGAATGGCTCTCAGATGTGGCATGAGTCTTTTAGCAGATTCTTGCAGACCGAGCTGAAGATCTATGAGTGTGAGCCGTACCCATGCTTGCTGAAGTCACCCAATGCTGAGTGTGCTCTACTACTTCATGTTGATGATGTTTTATGTCTTGCACACCATGAATACTTGCGTAATGTGTTGGAAGCTGCGTTGAGAAAGAGATACAAAATCTCTTTGGAGGTACTTGAAAAGCCTGGAGATGAGTTGACCTTCTTGAAAAGGAGGCACATGCTTTTGAGTGAACGTGAGTTGGCTATTCAAAGCCATCCCAAACATTTGGAAAAGCTTTTTGAGATGATGAAAATCAACAAAGGCCTGAAGCCGAAACAAGTGCCAGTCCACCAATTGCTGGATGAGCCAGAAGAAACAGAGGAATTGCCCCCGGACAAGACCAAGACTTTTAGGTCGTGCATTGGCATCTTGCTCTACATTGCCAGTGATTTTGTCGAGTGCCAGTACGCAATCAGAGGGTTAGCACAGGTGATGTCAAAACCAACTGTGCAGGCCTTCATATGCCTGCGCCACCTTTGCCTGTACCTCTTGGGTTGTGTCGACCAATGCACTGTGATGACCTACAGTGACCACCAAGGACTGTTGCATTACACGCCAACTGAGTACACCATGGAAGTTTATTCAGACTCAGATTGGGCAAAACACAGAAGTACACGTAAGAGCGTTTCTTCAGGTCACATATGTCTCTTTGGCAACCTCTTGTACTCCAGCTCGAGGACCCAGAAAACGATAGCACTGTCTTCAGCAGAAGCGGAAATCTATGCCGGTGTTTCAGCATGTTGTGATGGAAAACTTATGCAAGCCTGCATCCAATTTTTGTTGGATGATGGCATCAAGGTGGAGTTCACGCTGAACTTGGACAACTCTGCTGCCAAGGCCTTCTTCTTTCGCTCAGGCGTTGGGCGAATCAGACATATCAGTGTTAGAGTTCTTTGGTTACAACGCGAAATCAAACTTGGTTTGATTGCCCCTTCAACAGTGTCAACACGAGACAACACTGCAGACCTTGGGACCAAAAGACTGAATAGGGACAGAATGCGATATCTCATGAACCTTTGCAAAGTATATGATTTATCACAATCTACATATGTTGGACAAGAAACAGTTGACAAGGTCCACCAAGCGGAAGCCATGTCAGAAGGTATCAGGTTACTCAGAAACAATGGTTTGAAGACTGGTGCGGCCAAGTCAATTATGCGAGTTCTTTTGCTTGGCGCCTTGGGTCTGCCCTGTGAAGCTATGAGCTCAGCTTCCATTGGGAATGGTGGCTATGGAACTTTCGCTACCTTTGCAGTTTATGTGACAGTCATCTGTCTGGTCGCTGGTATTTCTTTTTACCTTGGGACACAGTTTGACTTGCTGAAGGACGAATATAGGCGTCTTGTGGTCAGCCAGAACCTCAAGAAAGTTTTGAAGTTACTCAAGCGTGCGCAGTCGCGCATGACAGGAAACCAAGAGACTGATGAGAGCGAGTCTGTTGGAGAAAATGATGAAGAAGAAATGATTGAGACGGATGCAGAAGTCGAGGCCAGATACAAATCATCAGAGCTTTGTGAAGTTTCAGATCCTGAACTGTGGATGCACTTCAATCATGGTGAATCCCCTCTCTCCTCTTCCAATGCTTCTGAGGATCAACCTACTGGCCACAGTGAAGCTTCTTTGCACCAGCAAATGGCCGAGACGAATGCTTTGCTTCTTGCTCGAGAACAAAGACTTGAAGCTGAGTGGGATGAAGCTGAGTTGCGCAATGATCGAGAGACTATGCATGAGATCGAAAACATGATCATCGAGACCCGCAACTTGCGCTACAGCATTTAGTGGCGATGCAATCAAAGCATGAGTCTTGCAAAATGCCATGACATTCCTTCAGAACTTGTCAATCTACCTTGGATGACTGAGTTAGACCGTTTAGAGTTTTTGTAAAGTACAATTGAGGAAATTTGGATGAACCAGCCCGTTGCAATATGGCTTTGTAGACAGCCATTGGTTCATTTCAATTCAATTCACTTTCAGTTCTTCACTAAAGCTTGAACTGAGGCGGGGTGAACAGAATTGTTGCACTCCTACATGTGTTCATTTCATGTCCACGTACAGTTGCACTGCAGTTGATTCATGTCAAAGGACATTTCACTTTCAGCTGCATAGCATGTTTAGGAGCGTTGTGAAATAGATGGATTCCTCAGGCGTCTTTGCATCAAGGAAAATGTTCAAAAACTCCAGCATCAGAAGGGCCAGGGCAATCTTGGAGAGGGACGCCTTGGATCACTCACACAGATGAACATTGATTGCTGCCACACCAGAAATCCAATTAGGTTATGACAGGCCACAGCGACTGCAGCATGAACTTGAGTTTTTCTGGTTCTTATATGAACTCTTCCCGTTCTGAAGTTCTCTTGTGAGGAGACCTCAGGCAAGGAGTTGGAGACTTTGAAAGCTGCTTCTAGCTCGTTGCGGGCATCAAAAACTGCTTGAAAGCAGAACGCAAGCAGCAGAAGGATTTGGTAGCTTCACTTGAAAAACAATTCCAAAAACAAAAACACTTAACAGATGCAAAATCCAAGGCTGATGTTAAAATAAAACTTCAAGAACCGCAGGCGTCAGAGCTGGCTTTGAGAAACGAACTTGAGGCAAAAATGACGGTGGAACCAGAGTCAAAGGCTGATGTCTCGACTGACGTAGCTGAGAGGAACAGGAAAAGGACAGATGCGGAATTGCCAACACCTTTCCTTCGTGCGTACCACTTGTCCCCCACTTCTTTCCCACTTGTCTCCCACTTGTTTCCCACCTGTCTTCTACTTGTCTCCCGCTTGTTTCCCTATTGCGTCCCAGTTGTCTCCTACTTGTCTCCCACTTTTTCTCCGCTTGTCGCCCGCTTTTTAGCACTTGTCTCCCACTTGTCCCCCACTTGTTCCCAACAGCAGGAAGTTGTTGGGTTTCAATCTTTACTCATTGTGTAGCAGTTCCCCCCTCTTCTGGCATGCGCAGGGTTCCGCGAACCTCGGAACTTTGTCTCCCACTGTGTCTCCCATTGTGTGTTTCCAATTTTTTTTTCAGGTGTCACCCACCAGGAACATTGGAACCTTGTTTGCTACTGTGTCTTCCACTTGTCTCCAAACTTGTTTGCCACTGTGTTTCGCATTGTGTCTCCCACCTTGTCTCCCACTTGTCTGTCAGCTAGTCTCCCACCGTGTGTTGCACCGTGTCTCCCACACAGAACCTTGGAACCTCTTCTGCCGCTTTGTCTCCCAGCTTGTCTCCCACTGTATGTCGCACTGTGTCTCGGAACATTTTTTTTTGTGAACAGCAACCCAACAATGGCTGACCAAAAGAGTTGGTCTACACTCATTCGACTTGATTGCTATTCCAAAATTGTGGTAAAAACATAGCATGGAACCATGAGTTTGCAAGCGAAAACCGGAGTTTTCTCCATTTGCGGAAGGAACCACATCATCGTGATCTCAACATTCCGCTTGGCATGTTTCTGCGTTCGAATGTCCAGTGAACCCAGGGATACCGCCGGTGTTGAGTTCTGTTTTTTTTTTGCGTGTCACATGACATTTTTCCTGCACCACAAAGGGGTTTCTCCGACCGCACCTTGCTACACACTTTGATTCAAACCCCTTTTCTGAGTTTATCGTAGCTGAAAAGAGGAATTCACAAAACTAGCAGTGACAAGCAGTCCTCCAAATTGTCTCACAAGTGTTCCACAGCTGGTGGTGAACTTGCCAGGGTCGCGGACCAGTTCGGAATGGACTCACTTCGAAAACCTGCGGAAGAACTTTAAAAAAGGAACGCGAAATCAACAAATTGCATCTTCTGAACTGTTGTTTTGCATGACTTGAGACATCTTGAGACAACACTATTGCAGCTACTTTAGAAGGGTTCGTTCGAGCTGTTGTAGTTTTCGAGTGATCGAAAAGCATGGCCTGAGTGCCACGACCAGGGTTCAAACTGTGGCTGACCATAGGAAGTTGGGTATATCTGTGTCATTCTGTGTCAAGGATGGTAGATGAGTGCTGCGCAAGAGCATTCCAAGCGAGTCTTTAAGGATATGCAAGGATCATTATATAATATATCTTAATCAATTTTTAAAGAGTGTTTTGGCAGGGAACCCTCCAAATGTCTGGACCGATTGTTACCTTCATGTCCTTGCATTTTCAGAAGTAAAACCGTCATGGTTTACTGTATTTAGTTTGATATGCACTTAGGCTCAAAACATTTGAACAACAAATATATTGAAACATGCAATCATGAATTTATCATTTTTGGATATTTTTGGTGTTTCCAAACATATTTCCAGAGCAGGCTTTCGACCGATGTTTTGCTGACATCCATCTGATGGCCAACATGAGAACGAAGGACAATGCTGGGGAAAACTCTGGGATGTGCTGAACATGTCTGGTTGGAACTTGGGTCGGGACCCGCAAAAAATGATTCCTTGTTTTGGATGATATGCTCATTCATTACGAAAGCCAGCCAGGAAGCTGGTTAGTTGTTATTTGCGAACGAAGTGAGAATAGGGGGTCTGGGGGGGTGTAGGTGTCTCAAGGGACCCAAAACATTGTAAATAGGTGGTGTTTTAGGCGCGCAAAAAGTATGGTTTTTCAGGGTACTGTACCATGCGGCAAAACAGTGACGGTGGGTATCGATTCCCCCTAGGTCCGGTTTTCTTGGGTGAAAAGTCTGTGCAAGAAGAGTTTCTGGGTGAAGAGTCTCTGGGTGAAAAGTATATGGGTGAAAAGTATATGGGGGAAAAGTCTGTGGGAGAGAAGTATATGGTTGATCCGTTTGTGGGTGAAAAGTATATGGGTGAAAAGTATGTGCAAGAAGAGTTTCTGGGTGAAGAGTCTCTGGGTAAAAAGGATGTGCAAGAAGAGTTTCTGGGTGAAGAGTCTCTGGGTGAAAAGTATATAGGTGAAAAGTATGTGCAAGAAGAGTTTCTCGGTGAAGAGCTTCTGGGTGAAAAGGTGAAACGTATATGGGTGAAAAGTATGTGCAAGAAGAGTTTCTGGGTGAAGAGTTTCTGGGTAAAAAGTATGTGCAAGAAGAGTTTCTGGGTGAAGAGTCTCTGGGTGAAAAGTATATACATAGGTGAAAAGTATGTGCAAGAAGAGTTTCTGGGTGAAGAGGTTCTTGGTGAAAAGTCTGAGGGGGTGAAAAGTCTGTGCAAGAAGAGTTTCTGGGTGAAGAGTCTCTGGGTGAAAAGTATATTGGTGAAAAGTATGTGCAAGAAGAGTTTCTGGGTGAAGAGTCTCTGGGTGAAAAGTATATGGTTGAAAAGTATATGGTGAAAAGTATGTGCAAGAAGAGTTCTGGGTGATAGAGTCTCTGGGTGAACGTCTGTGCAAGAAGAGTTCTGGGGAAGAGTTTCTGGGTGAAAAAGTAATATAGGTGAAAAGTATGTGCAAGAAGAGTTTGTGGGTGAAAAGAGTCTATTGGTTGAAGAGTCGATGGGTGGTTGAAAAAGTATATGGGTTGGTGAATGAAAGTCCTGGGCAAGAAGAGTTTGCTGGGTGAAAGTAAATGGTGAAAATGGAAAAGGATGTGCAAAAAGAGTTCGTTTGAAAAAGTATGTGCAAGAAAAGTTTCTGGGTGAAGAGTCTCTAGGTGAAAAGTATATGGGTGAAAAGTATGTGCAAGAAGAGTTTCTGGGTGAAGAGTCTCTGGGTGAAAAGTCTGTGCAAGAAGAGTTTTTGGGTGACGAGTCTCTGGGTGAAAAGTATATGGGTGAAAAATATGTGCAAGAAGAGTTTCTGGTTGAAGAGTCTCTGGGTGAAAAAGTGTATGGGTGAAAAGTAGGTGCAAGAAGAGTTTCTGGGTGAAGAGTCTCTGGATGAAAAGTATGTGCAAGAAGGGTTTCTGGGTGAAGAGTCTCCGGGTGAAAAGTCTGTGCAAGAAGAGTTTTTGGGTGAAGAGTCTCTGGGTGAAAAGTATATGAGTGAAAAGTATGTGCAAGAAGAGTTTGTGGGTGAAGAGTCCCTGGGTGAAAAGTATATGGGTGAAAAGTATGTGCCAGAAGAGTTTCTGGGTGAAGAGTTTCTGGGTGCAGAGTCTCTGGGTGAAAAGTCTGTGCAAGAAGAGTTTCTGGGGGAAGAGTCTCTGGGTGAAAAGTATATGGGTGAAAAGTATGTGCAAGAAAAGTTTGGGTGGAAAGCCTGTGCAAGAAGAGTTTCTGGGTGAAGAGTCTCTGGGTGAAAAGTATATCGGTGAAAAGTATGTGCAAGATGAGTTTCTGGGTGAAGAGTCTCTGGGTGAAACATATATGGGTGAAAAGTCGGTGCAAGAAGAGTTTCTGAGTGAGTGAAGAGTCTCTGGGTGAAAAGTATGTGACAGTATTTCTGGGTGAAGAGTCTCTGGGTGAAAAGTGTATGGGTGAAAAGTATGTGTAATAAGAATTTCTGGGTGAAGAGTCTCTGGGTGAAACATATATGGGTGAAAAGTATATTGGGGAAAAGTCAGTGGGAGAGAAGTATATGGTTGATCCGTTTGTGGGTGAAGAGTCTCTGGGTGAAAAGTCTGTGCAAGAAGAGTTTCTGGGTGAAGAGTCTCTGGGTGAAAAGTCTGTGCAAGAAAAGTTTCTGGGTGAAGAGTCTCTGGGTGAAAAGTATATGGGTGAAAAGTATGTGCAAAAAGAGTTTCTGGGTGAAGAGTCTCTGGGTGAAGAGTCTCTGGGTGAAAAGTATATGGGGGAAAAGTATGTGCAAGAAGAGTTTCTGGGTAAAGAGTCTCTGGGTGAAAAGTCTGTGCAAGAAGAGTTTCTGGGTGAAGAGTCTCTGGGTGAAAAGTATATGCAAGAAGGGTTTCTGGGTGAAAAGTATATGGGTGCACAGTATGTGCAAGAAGGGTTTCTGGGTGAAGAGTCTCTGGGTGAAAAGTATATGGGTGAAAAGTCGGTGCAAGAAGAGTTTCTGGGTGAAGAGTCTCTGGGTGAAAAGTATGTGCAAGAAGAGTTTCTGGGTGAAGAGTCTCTGGGTGAAAAGTACATGGGGGAAAAGACTGTGGGTGAGAAATATATGGTTGATCCGTCTGTGGGTGAAAAGTATATGGGTAAATAGTATGTGCAAGAAGAGTTTCTGGGTGAAGAGTCTATGGGTGAAAAGTCTGTGCAAGAAGAGTTTCTGTGTGAAGAGTCTCTGGGTGAAAAGTATATAGGTGAAAAGTATGTGCAAGAAGAGTTTCTCGGTGAAGAGTTTCTGGGTGAAAAGGTGAAACGTATATGGGTGAAAAGTATGTGCAAGAAGAGTTTCTGGGTGAAGAGTTTCTGGGTGAAAAGTCTGTGCAAGAAGAGTTTCTGAGTGAGTGAAGAGTCTCTGGGTGAAAAGTATGTGAGAGTATTTCTGGGTGAAGAGTCTCTGGGTGAAAAGTGTATGGGTGAAAAGTATGTGTAATAAGAATTTCTGGGTGAAGAGTCTCTGGGTGAAACATATATGGGTGAAAAGTATATTGGGGAAAAGTCAGTGGGAGAGAAGTATATGGTTGATCCGTTTGTGGGTGAAGAGTCTCTGGGTGAAAAGTCTGTGCAAGAAGAGTTTCTGGGTGAAGAGTCTCTGGGTGAAAAGTCTGTGCAAGAAAAGTTTCTGGGTGAAGAGTCTCTGGGTGAAAAGTATATGGGTGAAAAGTATGTGCAAAAAGAGTTTCTGGGTGAAGAGTCTCTGGGTGAAGAGTCTCTGGGTGAAAAGTATATGGGGGAAAAGTATGTGCAAGAAGAGTTTCTGGGTAAAGAGTCTCTGGGTGAAAAGTCTGTGCAAGAAGAGTTTCTGGGTGAAGAGTCTCTGGGTGAAAAGTATATGCAAGAAGGGTTTCTGGGTGAAAAGTATATGGGTGCACAGTATGTGCAAGAAGGGTTTCTGGGTGAAGAGTCTCTGGGTGAAAAGTATATGGGTGAAAAGTCGGTGCAAGAAGAGTTTCTGGGTGAAGAGTCTCTGGGTGAAAAGTATGTGCAAGAAGAGTTTCTGGGTGAAGAGTCTCTGGGTGAAAAGTACATGGGGGAAAAGACTGTGGGTGAGAAATATATGGTTGATCCGTCTGTGGGTGAAAAGTATATGGGTAAATAGTATGTGCAAGAAGAGTTTCTGGGTGAAGAGTCTATGGGTGAAAAGTCTGTGCAAGAAGAGTTTCTGTGTGAAGAGTCTCTGGGTGAAAAGTATATAGGTGAAAAGTATGTGCAAGAAGAGTTTCTCGGTGAAGAGTTTCTGGGTGAAAAGGTGAAACGTATATGGGTGAAAAGTATGTGCAAGAAGAGTTTCTGGGTGAAGAGTCTCTGGGTGAAAAGTATATGCAAGAAGGGTTTCTGGGTGAAAAGTATATGGGTGAAAAGTATGTGGAAGAAGAGTTTTGTTGGTGTATAGGGTGTACTTAGGATCTGTTCCTCTTAGGTAGCATGATTCATGTTCATGTACCGCAGCCCTTTTGGTTTACCTTTGAAGCAGAGCGCTGAGAAGAAAAGGTGCGCTAGGCTGCATCGAACTAGGGAGCCCAAATTTCCGTTGCATGGTAGCGGAGCTCCTGGTTTGGGAGCTGGAAGCGCCTGGCAAGCAAAATGAGTCCCATGCTCCAAAGGCACAGAGCTGGTTCAGTTCGTGCCCTGGCCAAGTGAGTTTGGCACAGGACTTGGTGATGCAGTCACCAACAGGAGGAAGAGGGACAGCAAGACTTGCCACAGCCTTAGAACTTCCCCTTGGGCAAGCGTGGCATGCAATGCAAGCTGGAATGGCTCAAGTGGCACACAGTGCACGACAGAAGTTTGAGTCGCTGGAGCGTGGCCTACAAGATCAGGCCAGAAGATTCCAAGCAGACCTGGGAAACATTGCAAGACGATGGCAGGAAGAAGCGGAGGTATCCCAAGAAGTGATCTCGGAAGATCGTGTAGAGGCAAATGACTGCTCCCAACAGGACGGTGGATTACCATCAGCCAATCAGCTCTGCAAAGAAGGCTCAAAGGAAGTTGGCCAACCTTCCCATGGTGGAGAATGCGGTGCTCAGAGGCTTGTAGACAAGAAAGATGAAGAGGCTTGTGCGCAGGAATGGCCAGGGAGGACAGACTCAGAGACTGAGAGCGACTTGGGTCTTGTCTGCGTGGTTGGTGGATCCAGTGCTGTTTCAGCACGGGCCCATCGGGAGCCCAGAGCTGCTTCAGCTCGGACTCCCACGCCTATGGACCGAGAAACTCCAAGGACCATTGTTCGTCCTGAGTTTGGAGTCTTGTCATGGTTCTGGTCCAGACCCAAGGATGTGGCCATGGCAGAGTGTAGGAAGGATCGGTATGGTGCTGGCCCTGGTTATCGTTGCCCAGTGCCTGGTTGTGGAGGACGTCAAAAGACCTTTAAGACTGTGAAGGATCTGGAACGTCACTTGGGTAGTAAACTGCACTGTCCGGGCCACCCGTATGACCAACAGTGGGCAGCTTGGGAAGCTGAAGCCAAACGTGGCTACTATATAAGGCCTAAATTTCCTGAAGAAGAAATTGCACTGCGCAAGCCGGGCCACTGTGACGATGAGAAGCCTACTTGGATTTACCTTCCAAGGGAACCTGACTACTCGAAACATGACCAGACCCCTGAGTCCGAGCAAGGTTCAGAAGAAGCAGAAGCTGAAGAAGCAACAGAAGGAAGGCACGAAGCAGGAGAAAGATCGGAGGACGAAGTATTTTCAGAGGTGCAAGCTCACTCGGACGCGGGATCCGAGCCAAGCAAGGAGGAAGAGATGGTTGACGAGGCACAAGAAGGAGGAGAGTCTGAAGCGGAGACAGTGACGAGTGTGCAGTCTGTCTACGAGGTTGACGTCGTTGAGGACCTTGGGAAGGAGAGTACTGCTTCAGTACCTGCTTCGCCACGTGTTCCTAAGACCCCAAATCGCCTTAGATCTCCGATTCCTAGACGACGTGGCCGAACAGGCTAGCACCAGTGGCAGTGGAGGAGAACATGGTTCCTGCTAAGGAGCCGGATCAAGTTGGGAAGTACCTTCCACCCCACAAGGGGAGATCGGAACAGATCTCTGAAGCGACGGGTGCTTTAGGTGCAAAATACGTCCCGCCACACAAGAGGCAAGCGAAGACCCAGGGTGAGAGTCGTGCCGGTGGCTCTTCATCCTCCAAGGCAGCGCCGTACCAAGTGAACAACGCTTCAAGGTCTATTGTCCTAGGAGAGCGGATATCGAAGAGGATTGATGAACTAGAGGTACTCCGTCAATCCTTGGATGACAAAGGAGCACATGATGAGGCCGTCTTGAACAACGTTGCAGATCTGGAACTTGAGATTGAAGGTCTCAAAGGCGAGCAGAGAGCCTTTCGAAGAAAGAATCGAGAAGGCCATTCTGCAAGACAGGAGCGAGACAATGAAGCCTTGGGACGTCGTTTAGCCTACGTCAAGGAAAGGTCGAGGAAACGTGCAGCCAGTCATAGGTTGGCCGGTGAGGCTGAAAGGACTGAGGAAAGGCTTGAAAGAGAAGACGAGTGGCATCGACGCTTCAATCGGCCTGGCACTGGTCGAAAGGTGCAAGTTTTCCCCTTAGCTGAAGGAGTCTTGGCAAATGAAGTCCAAGCAGCACCATTGTCCAAGAAGGCGAGGACAGCGTTGCTTGAGGAAGAGGAAACGGCTTTCCTTGAGTTGCCGCCGCCTACGGCACGAACAAAGCAACTTCCGCCGTCGGCAAGGAAGAAGACCTCACAGCAGAAGAAGGCTAAGCACAAGAGAGAAAGACGCAGAGAGCAACGACTAAAGGAGAAGAAGACCGGTGGACCTGGAGGCATTGGCCACTTGACTTCCTTTTCTGGTCACGGTGACAGCTCTTCAGAGGAATACCCTGGTTGGACACGGATCGACTTCGTCATCGACTCCGGTGCAAGTGCAACCACCATTCCCAAGGAATTGGTGGGCAAGGTGAAGCTTGGTGAGTCCGTGGGGTATCACAGTTTCAGGTTGGCCAATGGGAGCCTTGTGCCGAATGAGGGCACATTGGTAGCCAAGGCGTGGCTTATGGGCAACGAGGAGGTCGCAATGAGAATGGCTGTTGCCAACATCTCACAACCTCTCATCTCAGTTGGTCAGATGGTCAACCAAGGAAACAAAGTTGTCCTATCCCCAAAGGTCAGTTACCTCGAGACCAAGAGTGGAGGTATTCACCGGATCTTTCAGCGAAATGGCGTCTATGTTCTACCAGTATGGATAGACTCTGCAAAAGTGTCAAAGAGGTCCAGCCCTTTCAGCGGGCAGGGCCACAGTTGCCTGTAAGACCAAATTCTAAGCAGAGGACCGAGAGCTGCTTCAGCTCCGGTCCCGCTTCGGGGGTGCAGAGCCGTGTCGGCTCGAGCCCCCAGGAACCTATTGGACATACGGCCCCTTTGGATGGTGAGGCCGAAGTTGATGATGATTTCTTCGAAGATTGGATTTTCGGAGATTTAGAGGATGGACAACCAGTGGTTGAACCAGAAGAAGGCAGGAAGGCGAAGCCAATTAGAGCACCCTGCCTTCCAAGCCCGGAAGAAATAGCTATGCCCATCGTCGGGTCGTGAGATCCGATGATCCAGAAGAAATTCCGGTCATCAGCATAGACTATGGGTTCTTCGGAGCCCCAGGTGAATTGCCCTCCGATGCAGTTGGGGGAGCAAAGATGCCAGTTCTCGTGGTGAGAGACCGCAAGAGCAAAGCGCTGTTCACACACTTGGTTCCGTCCAAAGGTGTGGAACACTTCTACCCAGAACAAGCACTGTGTAGGGACTTGAAGTTCCTAGGGTACCCAAGCCTGGTCATCAAGAGTGATCAGGAGCCTTCAATCAAGGCTGTCGCAGATGCTGTAAAGAATGCGTTTGCATCTTCAAACGTAAGGGTAAGGGTGCAACTGGAGAACTCTCCTAAGGGAGATCATCATGGGAAATCCAACGGGGAAGCCGAAGCAGCCGTTGAGATCACCCAGGGGCTGTGCAGAACTTACAAGGATGCCTGTGAAATAGGCATGGGAGAAATTATCGACCCCAAGTCACCAATGTTGGCTTGGCTGGTCGAGCATGCGGGCAACATGTACACTTTGTATGCCCATGATGATACAATGAAGGATGGCCTGACACCGTTCCGTAGACTGAAGGGACGTGATTGGCAGGTGTCGCTGCCCCCTTGGGGAGAGGCAGTGGACTACAGAGTGCGAACGAAGCACAAGTTGGAGGCACGGTGGTCCACAGGTATCTTTTGTGGCATCAGACTCAATACTACGGAAAAGGTTGTCGCTACTGAGAACGGCGTGGTGGTCGTGCAATCAATCAGACGGAAGCCAAAGGAACTTCGTTGGGACCCTGACCTGTTCAAGAAGGTCAAGGGTACACCATGGGCGCCAGTCCCTGGTCGAGCGGCTCGACCAGAGGAAGCGCAGGAGCTGCCGGAAGCAGTCACGGTTGAGCCAGAATTGCCAGACGAGCCTGCAAAGGAGGCCGTACCGGCAGAAAGGAGTGAGGCGCCACGGCGCGTCTACCTCCGTCAAACGGATTTGGACAAACATGGATACACAGCGTCCTGTCCGGCGTGTGATTTAATTCGCGCCGGTGTTTCACGTGAAGGAGTCCACCACACGGAATTTTGCCGAGCGAGGTTGGTGGAGAAATTGGAAGAAACCACAGAAGGTCGAAAGCGTTTGGGAGCTGCCAAGCGCAAGGAAGGGCCCGTCAAGGCTCGAAAGGTTGAACAGCCTGACGGAGGGTCCAAGGATCGGAGTACCGTGTCGGTACCCGGTCCCAGGTCCGGGTCAGGATTGACAGAGAAGAGAAACGCGGAAGAGACTAATGGTCAGGAGGCGAGTCCTCACAAGAAGATTCATAGCGAAAGTGCAAAGAAAGCGAGAGTGTCACCGGATGAGAGTGTCGTTTCGACACCTGGTCCAGGAGCAACCAGCGGTCAGAGTGCTGCTTCGGCATCTGGCCCTAGCTCAAGTGTCTCACAACCACAGAACATGGAAGTCTCCGAGGAGTCAGCCACTTCTCGGAAAAGGCCTGCAGAGACAGAAGATGCGATGGTGACAAACTTCTTACTCAGCTTGCGACAAGGTTTTCTTAATTCTGTCGCCGGAGACCCTTATCCAGTGTGCGAAGAGAAATTCGACACAAGTGGGTATGAGGAATTCGAGACGTCATACTATGACGATATATCGGGGAAACCTCTGAAACCGGAACTTGTTCGCGAGTCCCGTTTGGAGGAGCTGTCCACCATCAAAGAGATGCAAGTGTGGGAAGTGATCCCACGCCCAAAGAACGAAAAGACCGTATCGACCAGATGGGTTGACATCAACAAGAAAGACGAACGTCAGCCAAAGTATCGCAGCCGACTGGTGGCACGCGAGCTGAAAAAGACGTTCCGTAGTGGAGTATCTTCGGATCCACACACACCGTCATGGCAAGATTTCTACGCATCTATGCCGCCAATCAGTGCACTGCGGACTTTGTTCGCATTGGCCACCACTCGGAGAGTACCAGGATTGGATGGCCGAATGCAGGAATTGCCCCGCAATCAGTGCTTAATTTTCCTGGATATTAAGAAAGCCCATTTCTGGGCAGATGCCCGGAGACGCATCCGTGGTGGAGTTACCAATTGAAACTGGTGTTGATACGCAGAAGTTCGTAGGACTTCTGAAAAAGTCCCTGTATGGGACCAGAGATGCGCCAGCCAATTGGGAGGCGACGATCCTTCGCGTAATGACCCTCTTGGGATTTGTGCAAGGAAGGTCAAACAGTTGCCTTTACTTTCATCCAGTTCGAGGTATCAGAGTGGAAGTCCATGGAGACGACTTCACTGGTCTTGGCGCTCAGGATCAGTTGAAGTGGTTCGCTACAGAACTTGGAAAACACTGGACGGTGGAAAATCGTGGTTATTTGGGTCCGCCAGGGATGCCTGGAACCAAGCAAAGCATTGACATTCTGAACCGATTGGTGACATGGACTGAGCGAGGGATTGAACTGGAAGCAGACCCCCGCCATTCTGAACTCATCATTCGCGAAATGGGATGCGATGGAGCCAAAGTTACTACGGCTCTGGTCAAAGAAAGATTGGAGGAAGTGGAGAATTCTGAACCTCTCGAACCTTCAGAGGTACCTAGGTATCGTTCGGTGAGTATGCGGCTAGCCTATTTGGCACAAGACAGACCAGACCTACAGGTGCTGGCCAAGGAGTTAGCAAAAGGGTTGAAGAATCCTACCAAAGCTCATTGGATGATGCTCAAACGTGGCGCTCGGTACTTAAAGAACAAACCGAGACTCATCCACCTCTTTCCGTTTCAACAGACCGCGCATCGCCTAGAGGTTTGGTGTGATGCAGATCACGCTGGATGTTTGCGAACTCGGAAGAGCACAACTGGCTATTGCATTCGAATCGGAGGATCGACGACGAAAACGAGTTGTAAAGGTCAGGCCGTGATCGCGCTCTCTAGCGGAGAAGCGGAATATTATTCGCTTACATCTGCAGCATGCAATGCCCTTGGTGAGCAGTCAGTCCTTCGAGACTGGGGACTGTGGTTCCCCATTCACATCTGGATGGATTCAACTACAGGTTTATCAATAGGTTCAAGACACGGACTTGGAAGAGTGAAGCATCTGGACACCATCTTTCTGTGGGTCCAGGACGCAGTCAATGCCAAACGCATATCTTTGGGCAAACAACCGACCCTGAAGATGTTGGCAGACTTACTCACGAAACCCTTAGATCAAGCACGAGTCCGTACACTACTCGAGGGCATGAACTACTTCTATGCAACTGGACGACATGGTCTAGCTCTCGATGTTTAGACTGAGGGGCTTGAGCCTGGTGACGAATCTGAGACAGTTTACACCAAGCTCGGGTAACAGACCTGAGTCACGTTCCCCTCGGGAGGCGTGTTGGTGTATAGGGTGTACCTAGGATCTGTTCCTCTTAGGTAGCATGATTCATGTTCATGTACCGCAGCCCTTTTGGTTTACCTTTGAAGCAGAGCGCTGAGGAGAAAAGGTGCGCTGGGCTGCATCGAACTAGCGAGCCCAAATTTCCGTTGCATGTATATATTTATTATATTATTTAGCGTATATATTATATTATGTTTTATTTTATTATATTATATTTTATTATATTATATTATATTATATTATATCATATTATATTATATCATATTTTATTATATCATATTATATTATATTATATTTTTTAAAAAATATTATATTATATTATATTATTTATTTTTTTATCTTATATATAGTATTTTTTAAATATATATATATTGTGTTATGTAAATTGTATTGGATATATATATATATATATTATAATGTATATTAGATGTGTTATTTTCTGTGTTGTATGTCATATTGTTATATTATATGTTTTATGCAATTTGTAATATTTTATATTTATCATATTTTATTATATTGTACAAATTTCAAATTACAAAACATAAATCCTAAATTTAAAATTATAAATCGGATTTTAATATAGCACAATATGGTATACAAAAATAAAGTAAGATAAGAAAAGGTAATATAATATACAATAAAAGATAATATATTATTACATACAATATATTATATTAAATTTTGATAAAATATGATATATTATGATATAGTACAATATAATTTGATATAGTTTACAGTTATAAAATAGCTAAAGATAGTATAATATAAGACTTACTAAAATACAATATAGATTAAGATATTATAATATAATGTACTCTAATATTTAATATAGTACAATACAATAAAGGTTAATATATATATACAATATACAATATACAATATGTAATATATGGTATTTAATACATAGTAATATAATATATATATATGATATTGAAAACCATATATAATGTATAATATATAATATATAATACATAATATATAATATATGATATATGATATATAATATATAATATATAATATATAATATATGATATATGATATATCATATTTAAGATATAATATATAATATATAATATAATATATAATATATATTATATGTTAATTGATTATACATACATACAGACGCACAGACGCACGCACGCATACAAACAAGACATGTACGAGTCTGAAATTGTCGAGACATGCTGAGAAGCATACAAATAGATACAAATACAGCAGTGGATAGGCAATTTGCCAGAAGTGCGTTTCGCAGATATATAGTGCACGTGGCACCCTATCCAATGCTGCAGCGTAGTATCAATCATCCTTAAGTATTGTTACTCAACTTGTGAAAACTCTTCTGGTTGCGCAGGTTGAGTCAGCTTCTGTCGGCAGCCCATCTCTGAGGCAACAGCTTTCAAGTTTTGGACGTGATCTTGAAAGCAGTTGATTGGACCTGATCATGTCCCGCAACTTCTGCATTTGATTAGCACGCTCAGCTTGGCTCTTTGAAACCAGCACCTTGCAGTATGCCATGCGACTTTCTGTGATTTTCTTGATTGTCCGATTGAGCCACTCCTGTTGTGATTGGCAGTCGCCACTCTCGCCATTCTGGAGTGCCTTTGTTTGGTAACTTTTGCATGTTTGTCGGAATGCAAACCACTGAAAATGGAACAGAAGCAGTGGCGGCATCGGCGCCGGTGCTGACGGTACTGTGTGTCTAGGGCTATCGTGTTCGCACTTCGGTCCAACTAATCGCTTCAGTTATATCCAGCTATGACATGTTATGACATCAAGAACATTTGGAGGTGAACAAACCTTGCCAGACTTGCCAGGTCTAGTGGGATCAGACCTATCGGAGCCTGACTACATTGGTGTTGAGGCTGAAAAAGATCGGCGTGAAACGTATAAATATATATTTTTCAATAAAAGTATACTTAAAGTAAGTCTAGTATATTCTAGTATTCTCCTCGAAGGAACCTTGCTCTAGAGACAGCCACATTCTGTCTCGCTGTAGGTTTTTTTTTTGTCTTTCAGCTTGCCAGACTGATGACGAGAGCGACAGAGAATCAGACTCAGATGGTGACTTCTCCGATGTCAACAACTTAGATGATTTTGAGGCGCCTTTGCAACAGAGCGAGAAATTAGCAGAGTCTTCATGTGCACATTTGGGAAGTCGAATTGACTTCACTTGCATTCCTTGCACAGGATGAAGATACATGTGACTCCGAAGTCTTGCTTCCCCCGCAGCTGCCATTCATTGCAGAGGACAAGTAGAGGGTGCATATTATTTACGTTTATTATTCACGTTTATAATTTCAACTCCATTATATTTGTCTCTATGTCATAGTCTATGTATTCTTACAAGATCTTACCAGCATTTTCTATGAATCTCTATTGATTTCTCTTCGTGCCTGTCCTTTTGCACCTACATTCCGGAACAGCCCTGTGGGGCCGCCCTTAGCCGTTGAACTTCTCAAAGGCTCCGTCTCAGGCCTACAGAAATGTTGTAATATATATATACATGTATTCACATATGTTTTCAATGTATTCGCTATGTATTCGTAATCATCCTGAACTGGAAACGGTTTAAACGGTTTGCCGTGGGAGGTATTGGTCCAGTTTTTGTCCAATGTGAGATCCGTTTCAAAGTTGCAGAAAGCCAATACTCAAAAATCCAAAAATTGGGGAAGCAGACCATACAATACTGCAACCGCACCCGGGATTACCGTTTAAAGTGTTTAAAGCTGCTTTGCCTTGCAGTACTTTTTCGCATGTTTTAGCATAGATTTGCTTCATGACCAACGCAGGAGAAGCTGCAGGAAGTTTGGCCGCTTGGAGATGCTGCCTTTGCGATCTTCATTTGCTCGGAAGCCTATCCTGGAAGGTGTTGATATCCTGGATAGGTCCAAATAGGTCCTACTGTATGGCGTGTCTCTCTGGTAAGGTTGGAAGGATAGCTAATTGCTTCAAGGAAGCCCAAGCCAAAAACGTCCCTTACCGTCCCCTGTGGTTTTAGAATGAACGTTTCTGTTTTGCCACTGCATAAGTCCTCAAGCTCCACCTAGGAAATAGACAGAAATCGTGGGACGTTTTTGGCTTTTTTGACCCTATATACCAAGATAATGCACAAGTCTGGACAAGGGTGAAGCGATGCTAAGCGATACTGTACAAAGTGCCAAGTGCACAGCGATGACAAGGGATGCCAATTGATTGATTCATGAAGCCTTCTAAGCTGCTAAGCGGACGTTTGAGCGAAAGAATCACAACCTCGACCCTGCTGGCCACCCTCCGGGGGGGGGGCGCGGGTGACCGCGCGGGAATTAACCTGGCTACAAATCCCCCCCACATCAGGCCACTTACCCCGCTCCACTGCCTAACACGCAGTGGTGGGCGTCAGAGATGACCGGGGCAGCGCCGGTAAAACGGAAGGTGTCTACCTGTTAATGCACCGCCCAGTGTCACGCTAACACTGTGGCCACCATTCTGTGGTGCCGGGAACCTGGACTGGGCACAGCCAGCAAGACTGGCTAACCGCCGGCTACCGCACCGGAACACTGGCACGGACCAGCTCCAATTGGCGCAAACCATACATCATCATACATCACTTTGCACAATACAACATACCAATGTGGGCTCTGCCCCATCACACCCAGTTCACTGGGACCAGCACTCTCGTGGCAGTAGCGGTTGCCAAACACAGCATTTACGTTGCGGCTGCAGCCGCAACACACGACGGGGTACTCCCCGTGACCTTATTGGTCTTCACAAGAAACACAGCCGGCTTTTTCCACGCTTTGCGTGGGGTGCCCCTTAACCCCCTTCTTGGCTCGCCAGGTTGGGTGCACTTACAACATCTTACAACTACAACGACCCTGCTGGCCATGCTCCACACCGACTTCACCGTCAACCAGCCCATATCCAACAGTTTCCGCATGAAATAGGCTTCCCGGATTTTCCTGGCTTCGCAATATTTCCCCCTACTCAGGTAATCTCAGGGTCATGGAAATATTCTGCTGTAGCCCGCATGTTCTATGAACATCTGCCACTTTTAAATCATGCCTTCAGGTCTGAGTCCGTTATGTCAAGAGCTCCGTTGTGTCAAGAGCTGCATATAGTATCATATAGCCATTCTGTTTCCACCATATTTGCCTCTGTTCTGACACCTGTAGATAGACAATGCGTTCACTTGGTTCATTCGCTCAGCGCATTCAGACTTGAGGTTTACAGCGGGTGCCAGAATTATAGAACGGAGCCAGGAGTACAAAAGTACGGTAAAATACCGTACCTTTGTACTCCTCCGGGTTCCGATTCCGCGCGGAGTCGGGAAATTTAATTATAGAACGGGGCCTGGGAAACATTAATTGTAGAAGGAAAATGGGAAATGTGAGAAAAATGGGGGAAAACAGAATTATAGAACAGCAGCGCTCCGACAGGAATTATAGAACGAAAATGGGAAATGTGAGAAAAATGGGGGAAAGCAGAATTATAGAACAGCAGCGCTCCGACAAGAATTGTAGAACGGGGCCCGGGAAACATTAATTATAGAACGGGGCCCGGGAAACATTAATTATAGAACGAAAATGGGAAATGTGAGAAAAATGGGGGAAAACATAATTATAGAACAGCAGCGCTCCGACAAGAATTATAGAACGACGAAAAAAGTTAGGAGTAAATTCAGATACGTTTTTTTTTCACACCTTCCGAGGAAAACATAATTATAGAACAACAGGGTACGGTAAATAACCGTACCTTCGTGCTCCTCAACTTCCGTTCTATAATTCCGGCACTGACAGTAAATGTCTTTGTTTGATGTGAGCTGTAGCCTCTCGCTCTAATCCGGTACTACGGTACTGTTATTTTAGCCGCTTCATGTTCCTGCTTAGCACTCAGAGTTCGCCATCCAGATGTTGAAATCAAGTCTAAGATGATGCTATTCATCTTCTCCTATGCAGCTTCACTTGGAAAAAAATGAGAAAATCGGGTTGACACATTTCATGCAGGTTTAATGCAAACTTTTGGATTTGGAAAACCTTCTCTTCCTCCTGATTTGACGTGAAGCATTTGAAAATAGAGTATTCTGAATCCTTCGTGTTCTTTGGAACATCTCCTTCATGAACACGACAGTTCATCCGAGCCAGTGATGGTTTCTTGTCGATGTTCAAAGTTGCTCATCGCTTGTTTGACTGCCTTCACAAGGCCCAATTACGCATGACGTGATGACAGATCCGGTAGCAGGGGGCTTCAGGACTTGAGAGAGCGATTGTTTCGCAAGTGATTTCCACATTTACTTCCAGGTTGAAAAATAACTGATATTTTCCACGATTCCTTTGCGCTTGGACGCTTCGACTTCTCTCGGGTTCTCACGACGTGGAGCAACCAGGTCAGCGCAGATGGATATACTTACGAAAGGGCTGCCATCGCCCGATGGTTTGAAACGTGCAGCGCCTAGAGATTTTTAGTTTTTCTGGGAACACGGATTGCAACAGATTACAACAATCCTTCAAAACAAGACTCCTCCGACCCGACGGAAGCAACTTAGACTCAGGGCAATCTCAACCAGACAATTTCACCGAATGAGGTCTCGTAAGAGCCCTGTCACTGGTCAGATGTTGCCACATGCAGACTTGGCCAATGGCTTAGCCACCAAGATGTGTGGGGGTTTGTGATACAGGCACAGGATGGCATAGGTTTGGTTTTGATTTTGCGATATGGTGCAATATGGTGCAACATTGCATGATAAAGATTGCTTTGATTTGCTTTGCATGGCAAACAACTTTAGATTGCTTTGCAAACAACTGCGAAGACCCGCCGGTTGGCACCAGCCTTACAGTGCACAGTTGAGGTTCCAAATCAATCTGTCCGAACCCTGCTAAAAACACTCATAGACATGACGGAGAAGCAACAGGTGCAGACCATGCCAACAGTGTGTTGCACCATCATTGCATGTTGCACTATGAATTTCTTTGCATGTCATATGAGTCATACATGAATTCAGTACAGTATCATCTGAGTTGCAAGTTCAGGGTTCGTTGCAGGCCTCGGAGACGCTGAGCACGACGCTTCAAAGAAAGCATCGAAGTGCTGGAATCTCCAGTGGAATCTCCAGCCGGAGCGATTCAAGTGATTCTACCCATTGGGAGGACCCAAAGATGGAGGCGAAGCGTCTGCCAAAAACAAAACCAACTCAGCCAGCAACAGGACCTGCAGGATCTGCAGGATCTGCAGGGACAGAATCTCAAAGAACTGCATCAGCTGGGTCTGCATCAGCCTCCTCAGCTGGAGCCTTAGTATGCTACAAGATTGACTGTATATATAATATATCTATACTATGTATATATATATTTATATGTATGTATAATATGTATGTGCACAATAAATATTATCTCCGTAGCAAAACAAGAGAAATGAGCATTGTCCGCCCAATGCATGTAGCAATTGAGAAGACTGCAGACTTAAGTACCAAGTAGACAGCATGTGTTTGCATAGAAAACTAGAGAGACAGCCACTGACTGACACCCTGCTGACAAGCATGGAAACTCAGCACTGAAGCAATCATGTTCGCTTTTCCTGATGCCAAGAGCAGCTCGTCCTCTTCCTCTTCTTCAGGGTCACTTGCCTGAAAAGTGTGTGAACATCTTTGCGTTACTGGTAGCCATGGTTTGTGGTCTTAGATTTTGAACTATATATATATAGATAGATAGATAGATTTGAGCAAACCTTTTGTGTTGCTCTTGTGTACACTTTGAGTTGTGAGCTGTTGCAGTTTTGTTGACTCGTTTTGCCATCCCTGCTGCTTCGTCGAGTTTGCAGTGACTGGCAACAGAAGTGACCTTAGAATCTGAGTTTTTTTCTTTTAAGCGTCCTAAGGTCCTAGGAATGTGATTCAAACTGATTCAAACTGATTCTATGGAAGCTGGTCTACGCTGGCTCACTTTGCTGGACCTTACTCTGGTCTCAGTTGCCAAGAGCTCATCTCAGGTGTCAAGTTTCAGGATGAGGTCACAGTGAGTCCGCAGCAACGTCTGCGGAGTCTGCCGAACCCCGGCACAGCTGCAGTTGTGAATTGCTGTTGTCGGTTGCTGTGCAAGCACCACACAAACTACACGAACTGTAAATATCACTGCGCAACATGCATGCTCGTGCTGTACTTTGCTCGCATTTAGAATGCTTTCACATGAATTCGGAGGAGTCACGGTTGCCAGCGACAAGAGGCTGCAGGTTGAAAGCACGTGTCTATGTATGTCAAACCCACATCGCGCAGAATGCAGATGCTTTGAAAAGAGTTGTGCTGTTCAAGCTGCTTGAGATGTCATATCACGTGCATCAACTGGGGCAAGTAAATGTTTTCCTGCCACCAAGAAGCTACTGAGGGCTTTCAAGGACCTTGACTTAGTGCCTTATGGGTTCTGGGTTGCATGTTCTGGATTCGAGGTCTTATCGACTTACTGCTGAAGATGTGGCAAAACTTCCCATCGTAACCGTATCGATGTTATCTGAGCAAACGAAAGCAAAAGAAAGCAACAGAAAGCAAGATCTCTGACGGTAAAAAAACATGTTTTGTAGTCTCTCAACCAGCCATTGTCTTGCCATTTCTGGCTCAGCTTTCGTGCAGGAAGTATGTCACAGCAGGACACTTCAGCACACATGATATTGTTGATGTTGAGGAGACAGGAGACTATAGGAAGGGCAGAATATGAAAGTGCAAGAAGTGCGAAGAAGTGCTTTGAGTTCAAGACCGTGTAGACCATGTAGACATACGTAGACAAGGTAAGCGCGCAATAGATCGTAAAGATTCATAAAGCCAGAAAGGACGAAAGGACGGAGTGCCGATGAGTGGCTCGACAGAGAGACCTTGAGAGACCTTGAGAGACGGACAAGGGAAGAATGGCCGAAGGCTCAAAGGAAGAGCTGACTCCGCAGCAGGCGTTTTGTGCCTGTGCGCATTCAGCCGGATCCTCTCCAGCTTCATTTTCCCTGTGCTGAATCTCTGCAAATTAGGAATTATAGATAATTATAGTATATTATGGTTATATTATGATTACGAAATATATGAATATATACAAATGCATATAAATGTGGAATATGCACCTATACATATGCAGATATGTATATGTTACACTTACATATGCATATACATATACGTATACATATGCCTTTGTATATACATGTGTATATGTACTTGTATGTTGCGTGTACTGATTAACCCTGTATGTTAATCCTCAGATTGTCTCGATCTTCTGTGACGCCTTTCGATGTCTAAGCATTGCTCGCAGAGTGACTCTCCCGGAAATACCTGTGGTTTTTCTTGGCCGGAGGTTCAGGCCACCTACCAGCAGATTGAGAAGGAATGCTCGGTGATGATCAACAAGGCAGACAAACTACATATGAAGCCACAAGCAATATAAGCAAGACATATCATGTGGCCTGGTATCAGATCGATCGTGCATGCATACATAGACTCTAGGCATACACATAGGTATATATATATATATCGGTGTGTTTGGGTAGGTACAAGCATATTTAGATGCTGTCTATGAGATGTGGATGAATATAGATGACTGCGCAGATGTACATAGATGGATGTGTATATGTGGATGTATGTGTACAATTATATCGCACACACATGCTTGGAGAGACGTGTATCATGTCACGAGCGGAAGTGCTCTGTTTCGGCGGATGTTGATTTTCCAATGTTTCGTTTGCACGCCCAAATCCAACCACCATATGGTTTGTGTGAAGTGAAACCGCTTCTTGGCATTTTTCGCAATGAAATTGCTGAAGCCTGCAGATTGCAGAGTTGGAACAAGAGCTGAACGAGCACTCGCTTGTCATCAAGGCTGTGAAAGCATGTGCTGTACATCAAGATAAACCAAAATCTATACTGCCTTCTATGATCTTCTATATATATATATACATACATATGTGTGTGTTTCTACAAATGGCTCTTCCAGCGAGTCCATTCAATAGGCCAGGACCTCCCCCAATGTTGGAGGTCCGTCAAAGTCAGTGATCTTATGGATCTTTGAAATACTTCAGATTCTCTCAGTAAGCATTTTGCCCTTGGGGCAGGCCTTTGATAAAGTTGACTCTTCAAGGCGGTGTTTTCGCATGGTTGCCCTCTCAGATTTGTGGACATGGTGGGAACCTGACTAACCCGATATAGCTGCAATGTTTGAACATTCTGCCATAAGTAGTTGAGATTTCCAAGGTTGGCGGTGTCCTTGTAGAACGTACTGTTGCAGAGGCATCTCAACAGCCAGCCTTGCATTGACCACGCTTGCATAGCAAAGTCTGCCAAGCAAAGCAATCCTATATTTGTTTTTGTGGCAATGCCTGTGATTGCAATAGTGATTTTTGTGATTTTGAGTCTGGTGCTGTTGAGGTTGTTCATCTTGTTTGAAATGTTCGTGTTGTCCAGCTGCTGCTGCTCCTCCTGCTGCTGCTTCTTGAGACAAGCGCACAGGTAAGACCTGCAGTGGAAGGCAACTTGGACAAGATTCAGCAGGCTCTGAATTTTCAGCCTTAGCGAGATGCGGTATTTTGGCAGTATCTATGTCTCAATGCATGCTTTCTCGCGCAGCCTGTGTCAGGCAGTAAATCAGTTGCAGGAGCAATTGAAAAAGAAAACTGAACAGAGGCGTGTTGGATGGCTCACTGGAAAGTTCCAGCATTCATTAAGCATTTCGCACTGTGAACAGTTGAAGCAGGACGCAATTTATCAAGAAATACAACCTTGCCAGCCCGAATCAGAAGGCACAGACGGATGGAAGATGCTTTTGATGTCGATCTAGTTTCATTGGTGCTCATTGACTGCTGATTGACCTGATTTGCTTTTGTGCGAAATTGGACTACGTACACTCGGTGGAGGCAACGGAGACTGAAGCGCCGAGCAACAAGGGCGGAGGGAGCGTGCTGGTTTGATGCGAAGATCTCTGAAATCCGTCGTCGCTCGCAGTGGGCACTGCAGGATCTAAACAACTGGAGATTACAGCAACAGTGGACAAGCACAGCATGCTTTACAAGAATGTTGATGCATCGTGGAGACTGTACACATGTTGTACGCAGCTTCAAAGATGTGTGTTTATATACAGGTTACAGATACATATTAATGTTTGTGTGCGGAAATGTAATGCAGTGTGATGTGTTGTAATTGAATGTAGTGCAATGCATCTCAATGTATGTGCATATACTGTACTATATGTAAATGCGTGCAAATATGTGCTTATGCAATGTATTTATGTTTATGCAATGTATCTATGTACCAATCTTTCTACTCTAATCTGAATCTAAATCATCCCAAATCTTGTCCTATTCTAACTCTAATCTACTTTAATTTATATAATTCAAATTCATTTTATTTAGTCGAATTTAATCCAATTTGACCTTACCTAACCTAATCTAATCCAACCCAACATAAATCTAAATCTAAATCTATATAAATCTAATCTAATCTAATCGAATCTATATAATTATATAATCTAAATCTAATCTAATCTAACCTAATCTGTCTATCTATCATACATATTCATAGATATCTAATGCAATGTAGCGTAAAGTAATGTAAGTAATGTAACAACATGTCACATCATATCATGTTCCGCCATGTAATGTATATATTTGTTTACATACATATTTACAGTATGTGTCTATGTAGAGATGCATGTATATGAATATATTATATATAGTTATCAATCAGCATGTATAAATCAGGGCATGTATATTTACACATATGGTGCAAGTGAATGTAAGTATGTGCACATATACATCTATACATTATATGTGTGTATATATACACACATTTGAGTTGCAGGTACATACATATACTTATCATCAAAGTCTTAGAACCAGTGCTCTTTTGTTCGAAAGGGTGTTTGGTTAAAACACAGAAGTGCAAACTCTCTTCTGACCAAGGGTGGGAGTTTTTTGGTTTTGATTGGTTTGTGTGATGTTGCGTCTAAATTGAACAAATGTCGGCATTGGTGAACATTGAGAACATGTCCATTTTTCCCGAATGCGTAGCAAGGGTTCCCGTTTCACTCTGGGGGTCTGGGGGTTGAGGGTGTGTTCGCTCGACGTTGCGTTTATGTTCGCAACTGTCCGCAACCGTTCGCAATCGTCTGCAACCGTCCGCAACCGTCCGCAACCGTCCGTCCGCGCGAGGTCGCTATGGCCGTGCCTATGGTAAGTTTTGCAAAAGGGATCACTTTTGGAGGTTTCACATGTGGCGTTGCTTTGTTTCGCGTGGCAAGCGTGGCACTTCGTGACATTCAGACGTGTTTTGTAACGTGTCGAAAGTCGTTTTGTGTGGCAGGCGCAATACCTTTGGTGACGTTTTCAGAAGATGCGTTGCAGTTTTGGTGGCAAGCGCAGCACTTTGGATGTGTCTATCTTCATTTTGCGTGGCACGCGCAGCACTTTAGACAAGTCGTGTTGCGTGTTTTTTTTGCGAACCGCATTGTCAGGGCTACGTCAAGTGGCGACAAGGTGCAAATTCCGTGGTAGGCGTGTCATTTTGTGAGATCTGATGAAAATTGACGGAATCCTGGCACGAAACATCGATTTTGAGGTAGCACTCCACACGTTACAGTCTACACTCCGCACCCCACACTTTACACTCCACACTTTAAACTCCACACTCCACACTTTACACTCCACACTCTACACTTTACACTTTACACTCCGCACTTTACACTGTACACTCCACACTCCACACTTTACACTCCTCACTCCACACTCTACACTTTACACTCCACACTTTTTACTCCACACTCCACCACTCTACACTTTACCCACTGCACACTCCACACTCCGCACTTTACACTCCACACTCCACACTCTACACTTTACACTCTACACTTTACACTCTACACTCCACACTCTGCACTTTACACTCCACACTCCACACTTTACACTTTACACTCCACACTTTACACTGTACACTCCACACTCTGCACTTTACACTCCTCACTCTACACTTCACACTACACCCCCCACTCCACACTTTACACTCCACACTCCGCTCTACACTCCACACTCTACACTCCACACTCTACACTTTGCCCACTGCACACTCCACACTCCACACACTACACTCCACACTCCTTACTTTACACCCCACACTCCACACCCCACGCACCACACTCCACACTCCACCACTCTCTACACTTTACACACTCCACACTCCTCACTCCACACTCCACACTCTACACTTTACACTTCACACTCCACACTTTACACTCCACACTCCTTACTTTAAACTCCACACTCCACACTCCACACTTTCCACTCCACACTCTACACTTTACACTCCACACTCAACACTCTACACTTTACACTCTACACTTTCCACTCCACACTCCAGACACTCTACACTCCACACTTTACTCTTTAATTTTTGCACTCCTCACTCCACACTTGATACTCCATACTCCACACTCTACACTTTACGCTCTACACTTTACACTCAACACTTTACACTCTACACTCCACACTTTACACTTTACACTCTAGACTTTACACTCCACACTTTACACTCCTCAACTCCACACTCCACACTTTACACTCCACACTCCTTACTTTACACTCCACACTTCGCACTCCACACTCTACACTCTACACTTTCCACTCCACACTCCAGACTCCACACTTTACACTCCACACTCTGCACTTTACACTCCACACTTTGCACTTTACACTCTACACTTTGCACTTTACACTCTACGCTCCACATTCCACACTTTACACTGTACACTCCTCAGTCCACACTTTACACTCGATACTTTACACTCCAGACTCTACACTCCACACTCCACACTTAGCACGCCATCTTCTTCCATATTCCACAGTCTACGGTGCACTGGTTTGGTAACAGGGGAAACATGTACAAGACTGATCAAATAAACTGTTTCAGAAAAGTGTTCTGCGTGACTGCATATCCATGTGTTCCGACATCTGTGCCATTATCATACGTGTGAGCATTTGGGTTCGTGGGCTGCATCTTGTTTTGTAACCCACTGATCTTCAAGCGAGCCCAAAAATACCAACACCTCGTCACAGATTCAACGTGTGCTTATGTGGTGGTGGCTTGGGTTGGTGGTTTGACGGGTTTGGGCAATTGGCTCTTTTGCAAACAAATTCTGAAATATATAAAGTGTCTTGGGTGTTCTAGAAAAGTTGGTTGCTTCCAAAAAATGAAACGGAATGCTGATTAATTTTTGGAAATGGGGAAAAGTCTGGCGAAGGTTTGATGAAGGTTTCATGCAGTTTTCTGCGGGTACAAAAAGGCAAGAAAACTCCATGAAACCTGCGCGAAGCGGAACCGAAGAATTGGATTCCGGATTAATTTTTGAAAATGAGGAACTGTTTAGGTGCAGGTCCCATACAGAGTTCAGGGAGTTTTTTCTGAGGAGAAAAAAAACCGTGAAACAACGGCAAGAAAATTCCATAAAACCTCCATGAAACCCGCATAAAAACAGCACTGATTTGGATTTCTGATCAATTTTCGAAAATAAGTTCAGGTGCAGGTTTCATGGAGGTTTCATGAAGTTCTGATGGAAAAAAGGCAAGAAAGTGCAAAATAAACCAATAAACCCAGATGAAACCTGCATGAAAACGCATCCCAAAATAAAGGACCGGATAACCCCACATGTCAACTTCTTCCAATAAGTAGCAAAAGAAAGGTGAAGACGGGATGGGAAAGTGAGGAAAGAGAAAGGAGATGGTTGAAGACAGATCGAATGAGGGAGTTCTGTGTGAGAAGGTTGTGTGTGTGAGAAGGTTTATACTATGTATTTGAAAAAGTATGTGTGAGTTCTGTGGAGATGGTGGAAGGCAGATTGTGTGAAAGAGGTACGTATGAGAGAGCTGCGTGTAAGAGAGTTGCTTGTGAGAAGGTTGTGTGTGAGCAAGTTGTGTGTCTGAGAAAGTGTGTGTGAGTTGTGTAGAAATGGTGGAAGATACATTGTGAGAAAGAGGTACGTGTGAGAGAGCTGTGTGCGAGAGAGCTGTTGGGTCAGTTGTGTGTGAGAGAGTTGTGTGTGAGAAAGTGTGTGTGTGTGCGTGAGTGGCGTGGAGATGGTGGAAGAGAGATTGTGTGAGAGAGTTGTGTGTGAGACAGTTGTGTGTGAGAGAGTTGTGTGAAAGAGTTGTGTGTGAAATTGTTGTGTGGTATGTGCGGCCAAAGACAGTTGCGCCAAGACCAGAGAGCGATCTTGGCAACTCCTTATTATCAAGTCAGATGTCGCCAAGTGCCACACCTGCCACACAGAATGGAGGTCAATGCTTCCAAATGCCACGCCTGCCACACAAACAGCCACGGCGCTAACGGGAACCAAGCCCAGTGCCATAAGTGCCACGCCTGCCACACAAAGTGAAGGTCGATGTCACCAAGTGCCACGCCCGCCATACAAAGTCACCGTGGATGTCACCGAGCGCCACGTCTGCCACGCAAACAGCCGTGGCGCCTAGGGGAACCAAGCACGCTAAGAGGCAACCCAGTGCCATAAGCGCCACGCCTGCCACACAGAATGAAGGTCGATGTCACCAAGTGCCACACCTGCCACACAGAATGGAGGTCGATGCTTCCAAATACGACACCTGCCGACGTCACCAAGCGCAACGCCCGCCATACAAAGTCACCGTGGATGTCACCAAGTGCCACACCTGCCACTCAAGCGTCACAGTGGACCAGCCGCGACCAAGCGCGTCACACGAGCCAGCCCAGTGCCATAAGTGCCACGCCTGCCGCACAAAGTGAAGGTGGATGTCACCAAGCGCCACGCCTGCCATACAAAGGACCGTGGATGTCTTCAAGTGCCAGGCCTGCCACATAAAACTACGCCTGCCACACAAAGTGAAGCTCGATGTCACCAAGTGCCACGCCTCCACACAAAGTGACCGTGGACGTCACCAAGTGCCAGGCCTGCCACACAAAAGACCGTGGCGTCACCAGAGCCAGCCCAGTGCCATAAGTGCTATGCCTGCCACACAAAGTGAAGGTCGCTGTCACCAAGCGCCACGCCCGCCATACAAAGTCACCGCGGATGTCACCAAGTGCCACACCTATGAGAGAGTTGTGTGAATAAGTTGTGCGTGAGAGAGTTGTGAGAGGTTGGTGTGAGTAAGTTGTGTGTGTGAGAGAGTTGTGAGAGAGTTGTTGTGTGGGAGTAAGTTGCGTGCGAGAGAGTTGTGTGTGTGTGCGAGAGGAGAGAGTTGTGTGTGAGAGAGTTGTGTGTGTGTGAGTAAGGTGTGTGTGAGAGAGCTGTTGTGTGTGAGAGAGTGTGTGTGTGTGTGAGTAAGTTGTGTGTGAGGATAAGTATGTATGTGTGAGTAAGTTGTGTGTGAGGATAAGTGTGTGTGTGTGAGGATAAGTTGTGTGTGTGTGAGTAAGTTGTGTGTGTGTGTGAGCAAGTGGTGTTTGAGAGAGTTGTGCGAGGGAGTTGTGTGTGAGTAAGTGATGTTTGAGAGAGCTGTGTGTGAGGGAGTTGTGTGTGTGAGAGAGAGTTGTGTGTGAGTAAGTGGTGCTTGAGAGAGTTGTGTGTGTGAGTGAGTTGTGTGTGAGAGGAGGCGGGAGGACACGGCGGGAGGAGGAGGAGGAGGAGGAGGAGGGGACGGGAGTGCACAACCAAAAACAAGAATCCCACGCAAAGATGTGGGGAAAAAGTCTTAATGAAAGGTTGCTTCTCTAGCTTTTAGTCTTTGAAAGGAAAAAATCAGTGACTGTATAGTGTAGAGCTAAACTGGGGCTTTGGGTGACTCGGAAAACCAAAGTACAACGCCAATATTGTTGTGGAGGTTATAGATGCGCACAGTGTGAGGGAATGAGTTCACAGCATGTATGACACCAGAACAACAGAGCGAGAGAGAGAGAGAGAGAAGGAGAGCATGTTCTGGTTTACCAGACAGCAGCAAGGAGTTGCGCCAATTCAACGGAACAGAAAATGCAGCACCTGACTGCGACAAAATAACCAGTTTTGCATGGCAGAAAAGGCTCACGGTGTATTTGCAGCGATGGAAGCGTCTTGAAAGCAAGAAAGCAAGAAAGAGGCAGTGTATCACTTTTTGTATTGATGGTATTGGTGTCGCATTGCAGCATGCTTTCAGTATAGGTGGGGATCGTATCCAAACCATGCATACCATGCAACAGCAGGCTTCAAATCGGACCCGAGCCTTTCATGAAATGTTGCAATCTAGCCAAGTGACAGTTCACCCGAAGCGAACTTGTTTCCAAACATCAAAGTCAGACGGCACAGATCGTTGTGAGTTCCATAGCACGGTGCAATGTCGTCAAGGCCAGAGCGAAGAGAACCCCAAATGGAGCTCCAATGGCTCATACTTTTTCCTGGAAGACCAAGCGTCGGAGATTGGAAACGATTTGATGCAGCTGCTCGCATTGTCCGAGCCGCGCTCTCTTACAACACTGTTTGCCATTTGGTCTTCGCGGACAGGAGTCGGATTTCCATGGAACCCGAATTCCTTAAAGTGTGGTCTGGCGCGGAATCACACTATTGCGATCTGATCCAGGCCGTTGCGAGAGGGGAAGAATATCAAGGGGTGTCTCATCAGCCATACAACAGATATGTGCCCGCATCGGACACTTTGTCTACGATGGTTCACAAGATGCTGGAAAGTGTTGACGTCATGCTGGACTTTTGTGAGAATGGATCGATGGTTTTGGGCAGATTGGACGATGTCCAGACGACTGGGCAAAGCCCAGCATCTGCTCTCTGTGTGATCGGCGGAGTCAAAGACATTGAGGACACAGAACATGCAATTTTGAATGACATTTGTGAGAAGCTGAAGAAGACCAAGCGGAGTGTAAGCTTGGGAATCAGACCTGAACTCACGTCGAAGTGTGTCAAGGCAAGGCTAGAAGCGGATTTCTTTATGTATATGCTGCATGTTAAACGTACAAGTTTGGGAAAATGTAGATTGAAAACATTGAAGAACGGTGGAGATTGAAAACATCGAAGAACGGTCAAATTGCGGTCATCCCTTTCACATGACCAGGTGCATATATTATATCGGTCCAGTGTTCCAACAGCCCCGCAAGCATGCTCATGGTTCGGTAATCAGTACTATCTCCCCCCGTGGTTTGGCAGGGTGATGGTGGGGTGGGGTTGGGGGTGGGGAGGGTGAGGTAGCAATCCCCGTATTGAGGGAGCCCTGGATCTACACTAGAACACTTGTGGTCAGCGCGGCGTCAAGCTACACCTTTTTGCTGCGGTATGCAAGCAAGTCTTGAGCCACGGAGTGGCGCAGTGGATAGAATGAATTAAGTGAACATGTCATGCACTACATGCAAAGTGTCATGCATGCATTGTGTAGACACGTCCCCAAAAATGGTTTGCAAACAGACGCAAATTTTCTTCGTGTCGAAACATGCAGTTGGCTTTTTGCACAAGAAGCGCTCAGCTTGTGCTCTGCTGTGAAACGTAGGTGTCCGAAGACAAAAATGGATCTGCTGTCAGGCCGTAATTCGGCTCGCAAAGTCCGAAAAATCTATCAGCCCATTGAGAATGTGTATCCATAAAGGTACATCTCATTTTTGCGTCTAATTGCGGAAGGTTGGTGGAAAAAGATGCTCTGATCTGGTGTTTGAGGAATGAGATCAATCCAAGAGCCATCTTGTCGTTGCATCCAACGATCTGCAGGGACATGATATCCCGGTGCATATTCCACCATACTGGTTCGTGGATTATTTCTCCAATAAGGTTGTTGATAATTTCCTTGGCCGCGATAGCGATTCGTGGATGAGGAAGGTGGCTCTGGCACATTTTGGTATCCAGAGTTTAACCATTGCACACCTGACTGACGTGAAGGTGGCGCAGGAGGTTCGGGAACATTGACTGGTCGTTCCCGTTGTGACCTTCCAGTGTTTGTCCAGCGTGCGCCAGCGGATGACCGTGGTTCGATTCTTGTCCGGGTGTTGCGCTGCTGGGGTGTTTCGGAACGCTGTCGGCGTTCCTCTCTTTCGACGCGATTGCGTCTCCCTTCGTGGTCACGCCACGGCGGCGTAGTTGCGCTTGATCTGCCTGTGACAGTTCTTCTTACACTCGGCGACCGCGGAGGCGGCACAGGTGGTGCCTTCACAGGTGGAGGCTGTGGAGGAGTGCTTGGTGGTCGTTGAGGTGGTGTTGGTGGTGCTTTCACAGGCGGTGGTTGTGGCGGAGTTCGAGGTGGACGAACTTCTGTACGATCTCGGCCGGGAGTTCGGCTCATAGATCTTGATCTTCTTTGGATACCAGAATCCACATTGCGGAATGAATCTCGTCGCAAAGGTGGGACACTGTCGTGCCGTTCACGGCGTTCAGCCTTTCGGTCTTCACGTTTCTCTTTGTATCCAATGTTCAAATCTTCCCAGCTCTTCTCCGGTGTTCGGAATCCTTAGAGCGAATGCGCATGTTTTTGAGAACACGCATTTGGGCATTTGTCATGAGCGGAGAGTGCCAGGAGGCATCAGTCTCCTAAATCATATGTTAAAAGATGTTTTAATTGTTCTACGTCTGTGAGGATGATCTCATCCTCACAAGAGCTGGGCCTGCAATTCCATCCGCGGAGGCGGATTCTTCCTTGCCCCTTTCTTCTGAAATAACTAACGGTCTGCTTGCCGTAGCATAAGGAAATTAACAACATTGAATCGCAGTCGGCGTTCTGGCCATCCATACTTCGGAGATACTGCTCGCCTGCGTTGAGGAAACAGTATGAGATTCTGTTTAAAGGATTGCGATGCAAATTAATCTGCTGGAGAAAACGCTCTAAAATGTCGATCATGATGCATGTCCGAAAATCGGAATGTTCATCTTTCTTAAAGCTGCGTTGTGCGAAAAGGTTTCCATCGCCAGAAATAAAAAATGTTTGATGTTCTACGCAATTTGCGACAAAGTGCAGCCATTTTTCGCAGGCCTCAGCATAGCCGTCGGACCATGCGAACGAAGAAGTATGGAATACACCAACACGAGCTTCTGCAAGACCAAGACGTTTTACGTCGTGTGTGTCTGCGCCGGGATTCGGCTGTAACAACTCTGCACATGTTGAATTTCAGAACAGGCCACCAGGGGAGTGCGCAAATTGCGGCATTTCCTGTGCAAAGATCCAACAGCATATGGCGCAACCGGACAAAATTGAATTCCATTCCTCTCTGCTGTTCATTGGCTGAATGCACTATGTCATAGCAAACATTGCTGTTCTGTAGTGTATCGACCTTGCTTCTAGTGCAACCACTGACAGTGCCTGGCAATCTCTGCTTGGCACATCTGCAATGGCTATCCACACACAAACCAAAAAAACAAAAAAACAAAAACAAAAAAACAAAAAAAAGCAAAAAGACAAGACCCAACACTCTGCATCTGACCCCCTCCCCTTGGGGTGTGCAATCTTGTTTTTTTTGTTTTTTTTGTTTTTTTGGTTTTTGCCTGCCCGACCAGTTTCGCAATTCCGCTCCCAAGTCTTCGCCTGATTCGCTCCTGCTTCGCACGTGCTTCGCATCCAATTCGTTCAGTCACCATGGCGGTTCCCAATGATGATCTCTCTTTGTCGGCTGCTATCGAGGCACAGCAAACATCCACCGCAGTGCATGGAGTGGGCACTTCCCCAATGTGTGGTAGACTTCGATGTCGCTGTACAGGCATCTTTGGCCGCGTTGGCGGCACTGGCAAGTGCGGCAGGATCGAGAGGTACATCTACATCTTCAACAGGATTGTGATCCTTCCTGATCTTGCTGATATTGACCTTCATTATTCTGGTTCCTAAATCAACTCCTACCATGCTACCATCAACCGAGACCAACTTTCCCTTAATCCATTTTCCTCCATGTGAACCGTCTGAATTGATTTTTGATTTGTCTTCGGTCCAGTATTAAACTTTATCACCAGGAAAGAATGGTCCATCACTGAGTTGGAGTTTACTTGCAATGTCTCTTCGAAAGTCATCAGACTGTTTTGCCTCAAGAAACTTTCGCATCGCCAGTGACCTTAGTGCTTCAATCTGTCTCTCAGGAGCAGGGGCCTCAGTGGTGAGCTGTGCAGGGTCCATGAGTTCAATCGCCGTGAGATCGGCAGGTCTCCTTCCGAATGCTAATTCAATTGGTGTTACACCTCCGTGTGTGACCATGGTATTCCTTGAAATGCAGGCTTGTCTCAACAACTGTTTTTATGTTATGTTGGCAAGCAATGGATCATCCTTCCAGGAAATAAGCATCAGTGAGACCTGTTTCTGAAACGTGCGAATGGCTGCTTCAGCTCGATTAGGCCATGGAGTACCTGGTCCAAGAGAGATTGGCCGTATGTTATGCCTGTTGTAATAGCCTTCCATTCCAGTGCCCATAAAAGCTTGATCTGCAACACTGTATTTTGGATTCAGCTGATAAGTCTCAAAGTACTCTTGAAGATGAGATATCGTCACCGTGTCTGATCTGTTCTGTACAACAAAGGCAGTTGTCAAAGAAGTTGCACCATCGTATAAAAGTAGGAACTGAAGTTTTCATTGGGGATTGATAGAAACTTCTCCATGATCAATGAAGGTAAGTTCACCAAAAACCTCACTTCGAATTCCTGAAACCTTAGATCTTGAGGGTGCAATCTTGGCCTTGGAACAAGTGTCACATGATTTGGTGATCTGGTCAAATTTGTCATAAATCTTCTTCGGCAACTTCACAGCTGATGTTCTTCTCTTGAACTGTTCAGTTGACATGTGATCATGCTTCAAATGTAATTTGAGAAGTTCGGTTGGTGATTGAAGCTTATCATGGATTCTCTGAAGTGCTAGTGACAGTGTTCCTTTAGGTGACGGTTCTTTCTTCTCTTCAAACTTCAGCCTTTGATTCCGGTTTGATTTCCATGTCTTCTTCAGGCTGAGGTTCCCGACGTCTGGGGACTCCGTCCTTGGAACCGGAACTTGGTCCAGAGGCCACCATCGGCTCATCATCAGGATCAAAAGGCTGACTCGGTACTTCTAACTTGCTATCAGGCTGAATTGGCTTCATGACATTTTTCTTGGGAACAGCCTTGGCCGGTTTCGGCTCTTGTGGTGGTGCATGTTCTGACTTCTTAAATTTCTTGCAACCTTCTTTATTTGTATGTGGACGATGTTTACCGTTACATGCTGGACATGCAATGTCTTCGGACTGAAAGCTGTACATCCGTTTCCAACTAGAAGTTGCAAGAGCCATAATGTCAAGGACTGGATGGTTGGATGTACTGACCGCCAATGCGGCGCGTTGCATTCCAAATAACGGACATGTCAGAAACTCACCTACAGGGGTATGTTCAATGTTCATGCAAAGGTTCCGCATTTGTTCAACTGAGAAGAGGATAGGAACCTTACCTCTGTCCAGAATGTCAACGCAAGTGGTAATCCAACCCGTATGTGCATGATCATTACGGAAGTGAATAACAAGTCTTTCCTTAACTGTAGATTGTTCTCCATGTGCAAATGGTTGTTTGGAGAACCAGATCTGATCACGCTTTGGGTGTTGTTGGCATGCTTGAACAAGTCGATCTATGGCAAAGCGGGATCCCATTGCTCTGGTACAACCTGAGTCAAGAATCACATAAGTCAGATGAGAACAAAGATCTTGTTGGGCGCCATGATCATAATTATGATAAACACACTCTTCCGTGGTGACGGAATTGAGTGGGCACGTGTGCTGCAGGAACGGATGCATATCACCGGAATCGGTTGCGACACTGTCCCCCACATGACGGATGCTCTTAATTGAAAACCTGTTCAAATCTGAAAAGCACTGGTACAACAGAGACGCGAACAGAAGCACGAATGTGAAGGCCTCTACAAGTTCGTGTCCGAGATATCGGAACAAGCAAATGGCCGAAAAACAGAACCGGTTGATCTGGTCCGTCTGTCCGTCCTCAGAAACGACGTCAGAACTTTCTGAATGCTTGTCCTCGAGTTCGGTCAGTTCCTCAGTGGAAACAAAGCAAGAAGACCAATTGTACCAATCACCTTGGGAGTAATCTCCATCATATCCATAGTAGGATTCATATCCTGACCAGTCATCTGTCCAATAGGTGTCATAATCATAGCTCCAGCTTTCTTCGGCATGGGCAGTTTCTTGTTTTTCGGGGGCTTGTGAGGCACTAGAAGATGCTTGCTGTGCTACATTTGCTTGCGGAGGCTGTTGTTGTTGAAAAGATTCTCCTCCTTTGTTCTTTCCATCTCCTTGCCCTTGCCCTTCCATGAAGGCATTCCTTTGAAAGAGTCCTTTCCTTTCATTCCTTTCTTGCACTTCTTGCCTTTTCCTTTTCCCCAGAAAGCCGTGTCTTGCTGGTCATTGTCCCATGCTGCATAACCTTTTCCTTTTGACCGCGGACGGAAGCCGGGTCTTGATCTTTTTCCTTTCTTTCCGTAACCCTTCGGCCTTCCTTTCTTGAATGGTATGAACCCTTAGCGCCTAGAACCCAGAATTCGTTCTCTGTATACAGACCCGTGAAACCTTCTTCTCCGGTCTCCTCGTCAATGACCCAGAAGCCATGTTCACCTTCTTCGGTCTCGCCTTCCTCCAGGATGTAGAAAGTGGACCGTTTTCGGTGCGCGATATTTGGGTCGGCAACACCTGTGCGAGAAACGGCAAAAAGTTCTAAGAACAGCTGTTTCACTTGGAGATAAGTATATTGAGGCATTGCTATCTGACGGATGTTCATGGACGAGACAAAGCGCTCTCTTTGTTGCTCGTTAAGGTCTGCTTGAACCAAGAAAATCAAGGACATCAAATTGTCTGACCACGGAAAGTCTTGGATATGTTGGACCTTTCTATTTGTTATGGTCTGTTCTCGAAGGGTTGCCTGGTATGCTAGTCTGCCTTCATCTGTTGCCAATTGATTAAAGTGCAGTCTTTCTTCATCTGTGAGTGCTGCTGTAAATGCCTGTGTGCCTGCTTCCGGGAGATCGGATAAGTCAAGCAGGTCGGACCACGATGCCATTAGGCGCTTCTGAGCGATTTCGAAACGCCCAATCCAGTGCACGAATTCGCTCTGGCCTCGATATGTGCGAAACATCTGCAAGAATCGCCAAAAAAACATGATTTACCCCCTTTAGGAAGTAGGGTCTCAATGTGTCCTTGAAATGAGCGAGGCCACGATCCGGATCTCGGAGTAGGGCATTGTCGAGCATCGACTTAAAAAAAGAAGCTGAACCTACGAGGGCATTTTTCAAAGATGGTCCGTGCTTGTCTGCATCCAATGTTGTGATCCCGAGCCAGTCATCTATTAAATCTTCATATTCAAACCAGCTAGATTGGCCATCAAATTGCTGTGGAACCTTAGGAGTCATTTTGATGCCTAGC
The DNA here is from genome assembly GCA_947184155.2 of Cladocopium goreaui. NCBI lineage: Eukaryota > Dinophyceae > Suessiales > Symbiodiniaceae > Cladocopium > Cladocopium goreaui. Next base: position 24,957 of record CAMXCT020003050.1, on the reverse strand, counting down.
CGGTTTTCGGCTTGACTGGCGGCGGCGAATGCGTCAGGCTCTTCATAGGTAACAATTTGGAGTTGTTCCTCGTCTGAATCCATGTTATGGATTAAGACCATGGCAGCTACTCTGACTTGACCTACAAGTTGCCTTCGCAAGTCCGGTTGTCGGATCGTGTGCAAAGATCAACTGCTTGACACGTTTCGGAACTTGACGAAGGCACAAGCTCCGCTACCACTTTGAGGTAGAAA
>CAMXCT020003050.1:6457-21457 GCA_947184155.2 Cladocopium goreaui | reverse complement strand
AACATTTTGATATACTTTGATGATCTTTGGTGGTATATATACATGTTATCAGATGACGCAAGTGCTTTTGGCTATCTGAAACTTCCAAGGAGTTTGGTTGATACATGTCACCACTACTTCGTTTTTGTTTTATCCGATTTTGTGCAACTCTTGGTGTTACAGCTGGCAGGCGAGGTTATCACGGTGCAAGCACCTGGAAAATGCCTTGCTGAAGCCGATGCGACCGGATATCTCAAGGCGACTCAGAATTGGCATCACATGATGCACCATGAAACTAACTTAACTTAAACTTCTTGCCTAGACAGTTTGAAAAGACACTTTGCCTAAAAAATGCAAACTCCTGTACGCACGCTTCCCACATGCCAGGATCGGCTGCAGCGGAACAAAGAGCAGAATCTTGAGGTCAGCATGGTTGCTCTTCTGCTGAGCCCCTTCGTACACTGCTGTTTTCGTTTGTTTTGGCGTCACAGATGTCAGCCTTTGCAACTTGCTGCAGCTTGCGGCAGCATGTTGATATGTCAATCATATTGCAACCATTTTCTAGACGAAGGAAGTTTAGAAGTCAAACTTCCGACAATATGGACAGATGGAAAAGCAAAGGTGGGAAGAGTCAGAGAAGAGAAGAAGAAAGAAGAAAGAAAATCAGAGAAGAGAAAGGGTCAGAGGAAAGAAGATGCAGGTGCGCGAAAAGGTAGAAAAGTCGCGAAGCACTGTGTTTTCCAATGTTTTGTGACTCCGGAGGGTCGAAAAGTAGGCTCGCTAAAGCGGCGGGTGCGGAGCCATCTGGCCAGATGAGAGACGAAAAATTGCACGCCGTTGTGGTGCGAAGCACATTTCCAAGTGAACATGTTACAAAGCACGTCATGTTCGGACCGCTTTTGGAAGTTGAGATGTCGAAAAAGTGCACGCCGTTGTGGCGCGAAGCACGTTTGGAAGTCAAAAGTGTTACTGACGGGTTCGGAGCACTTTTGGATGTTCAGGTTTCGTTTTGTGTGGTAGGCGCAAAGGATTCTGCACCTTGCTAGAAATCGGCAAAACGTGAGGGTTTTGTAGCAGTTTCAAAAGCGTTGGCAGGCGTGGGACATTTGAAGAGGATCTGCGAAGATGCATGTCGCGTGGCAGGCGCTGTACAAGAGACATCTTCATCAGTGCTGTTAGGAGGTCAGGGCGCTGATTTCCTGAGAGGGGTTGCATTTTGGTGCATCAGATCTTCAGGTTTGCTAAGATGATTTTGCGTGACAGATAGGAAGTCTTGCAGAATTGCTTCGTTTTTGACGTTGTCAAGTTAAAACGTTGAGGAAAGCTCGCAGAATTGCTGCGTTTTCAAGCTTGCAGAAAGACACATAGATAGATAAAAAGATAGATAGACAACTACAACTACCACTACACTACGTACATTACTACTACAACTAAAAATACAAATATACTACGCTACATTACACTACACTAATTACAGTACACTACACTAATTACATCTAATTACTACTGCTGCTACTGCTACTGCTACTGCTGCTGCTACTGCTACTGCTACTGCTACTGCTGCTACTACTACTACTACTACGACTACGACTACGACTACGACTACGACTGCGACTACGACTACGACTACGACTACGACTACGACTACGACTACGACTACGACTACGACTACTACTACTACTACTCCTACTCCTACTACTACTACTACTACTACTACTACTACTACTTAGTACTACCTAGTACTACCTAGTACTACTACTACTTAGTACTACTACTGCTACTACATTACTACTACTACTACGACGACGACGACGACGACTACTACTACTACTGCACTACAACTACAACTGCACTACACCACACTACATCCAGCAGTTGTGGTGAGGTGACCACTGCAACCATTGCAACCACTTCAAAAAACACAACTCCAAGCACCTTTCGGTCCATCAGTGGATTTGCTCTGCCATCTGTGATTCGCAACAACGAACCTCTCCTATAGGTTTCCTATTTTTGAAACTGCCTTGTGCGGTACTACTGGTATACATTGTCTCCATTTGCCTCCTAGCTCGTGCTGAGTCCAGGAAGTGCTGCTTGAGAGCAAGACTCGCTCGAAAGGCTTTCGGCGTGCTTTGGTGGTTGACGAAACCAGGCCAGGATACAGCAGCACTAATACGAAAAACTTACTTCAGATCTTGGCAGTCTGACAGGATCTGGCAGTGTAGTGTTTGACAGGCCGCCCCTTCCAATTGGTGGTGAAACCTCACCTCAAGCCAGGGAGGCCTTGTGCTCAAAACCCTGTGCACGTTCGAAATTTCGGGTGGATTTCTCCTGGCATACAAAATTCAGTTCCTTTTATTTTGGCCCTGAAAGATCTGAAAGCGTGAGGCGCCTGTGGTAGCAATTTTTACCAACAATGCAGAAGAACGGGAAGCAGCTTTGGACGCTCTCCGTGCTGCAGGTGGGCACTTCGCAATAGAGCATTCAACAAGTAAAAACTGCCAAACAAATTGAACAAATCCAAACAATTTAACACATTTTGACCCACAATTCATTCAGCAAAGGTTTGATGATCTCAATGTTACTTCTGCAATGCTTTGCAGATCTAATTCACGATTTGCAGCATGACCATGCCGGACGAATTAGCAAATTCAATACGAGACATTTTGAGACTCTCACATATCCTGCGCATGAAAATCGAAGAAGTTGAAGCACGTGGCTCGGATGTGAGGTGTATCCTTTCACATGGTAGCTGCCATGGGTGGGACCGCATCAGGCTTAGCCTACGTGCTTGCCTCAGTTCTTGGATAGTTGGGACAGATACACAGACCGTGGAAGTGTCACATTCTGTGCTGCATTGAAGCTGCTTTGAATTTTTTCAAAGGCCAACATGCTGCACAATTCTGATCTACTTGGACCTTCGCTTGTAGCATCTATGCCCCGGCGACCTTCGAAGCTTTGCACAGATAATGCAAGAGTATGCAAGAGTGAAATCGGTTGAAGCAAGTTCCACAAAACTCGCAATCAAAGTGGACCAAGGCTCATCAAGTGTCACTTTGCACGCCGCAAAATGCAAAGTGGCTGTGTAAGATGTAAGTAATGCAAGTGACTACTCATGTCATGGAAAGGCACATTTTGGACCAAAAACCAGATGACATCCACTCGCGCACGCATGTGCTAGAGCAATAACAGTGGTTAGCTGAGACAACAGGATATAATAAGAAAGATGTCGCGGGTTTTGTGGGACATTCTGTTAGCAGAGCAATGGTCACTAAAGGTGGCTCCTAGAGGGCTACCGTGAGTTTTACTCTATGGATTAGAAGGGAGGCTCCCCCCAATAACGCCCGAATAATCGGCCAAGACAATATTACTTTTTCTTTCCTGCCCCACCCGCACCCTTGGAAGGAAAACAAAGCCCTGTACTATATTATATATTATATTATATATAATTAATATATAATCATAGTTACCGGTATGTGTATATGATATGATATGTATATATGGTGATCGATCTAAAGGTCCTTGTAAGGAGTTTTAATTGCGAAAGCCGTGCATGTTATGTTGGAAACCCTCGCGAAAGTTTTTTTTACGAGTTCGCGAAAGTAAAATTTTATTTCGCGAAAGTTTCGCGAAAGTTGGGTATTATAATCATTATATGTAAAGGGCTGCCACCCACTGCCGCCCGGGGTCCGGCAGGAGAAGGGCACCAGAGAATGCGAGTAGCAGTAGCCAAGTTTCCAAAAGTGAGGCTTTGCGAGAGCCAAACACCAAGGCCCCTGGTCTTTGCTTTTCCTTCCGTGCGCCCCCTGCTGATGGCCGGGGTCTGTGAATAGGGATATTTTCGCGAAAGTTCCGCGAAAGTTATGCGAAAGAGCGGGCGAAAGTCAAAGTGCATGTTGAAGGGGGTGGGCCAGTAAACTTTGCAAAAAAAATATGTCCTGAGAAGGGACTCCGTGATGCTAGCTGCATGTTTAAAAGGCTACCAAGAAGTGATCCGTGATTCTCTGGCGTAATTTGGCAGGTGGTGAACGAATCTTCATAAGAGGTGTTGTTGGCCAACATGGGCCCCGCGAAAGATAAACATGGAGTTCGTGAAAGTTTTGCGAAAGTAAAATTTTTATTCGCGAAGAATGGCCGTTCCGGGATAAAGGAATTTTGATCAACAACCATATATATATATAGTTATATATATATATAATATATCTTTTTAACAAACCTTTGTGCCTGGTTCGTGCAGAGATCTCTCAATACCTTGTCCCTCGATCATATAGTGTTCTGGACGTGGGCCCTATAGTCAGTTCGCATCCAGCATGACGTGGTGGATTGCTGCTGTTTCAAATGAACCATGTTGATCCCAAACAGTGTCACACGTCATCATCATCGGGCGGTATGACATGCTACCAGGCCTCTTTCAGTCTCCACCTTGGCTGCCTACCTTTCGCGTTCCACTACTCAAGTTTCCCACCCCTGTGACACGCTCTCTTGACTTGTAAGAGACCCCTATCCGGGAGGACGATGTTTTGGGACACTCCCCGGGGATGCGTTTGCAGGACACGCTTGTGCCTGGGACGCCGTCAAGTATACTCTTGAGACAAATAGACAAGCTTTTCAAACATGTTCAATCGGTTCTTTGACCCACTCCTGCTGTAGGGCTCCTGCTGTGGGACCCTCCTGTTAGAGACTCTTTGAAGACGCTTTTGCCAAACACTCTTGTGGGACACTCTCGCAAGACACGCTTCAAAGGCATTAACCAAGTTTTTGACAGCTTGCAACATCATGAGGAATTATAGCCTTGTAGCATGATTTTACCATATTTTACCTTTCTTGTCAATTTCTGAAGAGGTACCGAATCTTGAACAAGAGGTGGACAGCACGAGACAGTTGCAGACGACTACGTCGCAGCGAGCACGGTTTTAATCCCATCAAAGGCAACACGTTGAGAATAGCAACGCGGCAGCTGCTTCTGCAGCCGCTCAGTACAGCAACATGCGTTTGCGAAGATAAAAATACAATGCAGCCGTGCAGCCACACATAGCTTCGGCGCAGGGCCGTGCATCGAGGCTCCATGACGTCACTCTTGCCACGAAGGTTAGCTTCTGCTAGCTGAAGACCCTCTTGCTTTAGCAAGGTTTTGCGGGGGGTGGAATCTCCAATCGCATGCAACTTCGTAGTTAACTCCCCCCTTTCTCCCCCTGTCTGGTTCACAAGCAGCTTGGCCGTGGCCCGATCCCGCTCGGGACACCGTCGGCATGTCGCCACCGGCAGCAAACCGGCAGCATCCGCATCCTCAGCATCATTGGAGTCGTCAACAGCGCATGCTTCAAGTCACTGGTGCAGCTACGCTCACTATCGGCATGTTCATGGCTCCCCTAAATCGTAGTTTCATTTTCATTGTGAACCTTCACCCGTAGTTTCCAGTCAGTTCTCATAATAGCAAGCTTGACCACCCAAACCCAATCCAGGACCTCATTACCCAACGGATAGCTGTTGTGAGCGGCAGAATTCACAAGTTTTGAGGAAAAGTTTCATCAGAATAATTTCCTACTGCTTGCCCTCACAAGAATCGTGTCTGACACCTGTCATGGCACCACGTAATTACACTACATCAGTCATTTGCCTACATCTGCCCTACAGTTGTCCAATTACACACATCTGTTTCCAACATCTGCCTTTACTTCTCTGCATTGACTGCACAGATTACTCCAGATTAATCATGATTAATCTAGCACCAAAAAATCAAACAAAAAAAACAATGTTTTCACAACTACTCTGACCTCTAGACTAGTTTCCAAATCTTTGTTTTTTTTTTTGGTTCTAGATTAATCATGATTAATCTGGATTAATCCTGATTTCTCACTGACATAACATCAAACATCACAACCCTGGCTTTCCGCTTGACTCCGGCTCGAAGTTCGGGCCTGCTTGTTTGCTTCTGCGTCTGTGTCCGGTCTTGCCCTGTCATGTTTGTTCGGTTTTCTCGAGGTTTTGGTATGATCCTGATTAATTAATCTGGATTCGTAACGTCCTACATCATGACTCCGGCTAGTCCCGGCCTCCTTGTCCCCAAATTTGGAAAATCAGATGCTCCGAGACTTGGGTATGGGTTGGGGGCAATTTTGTAGCTCATCTATTTCCACCTAGTTTTCTGCAGAATTTGGCACTGTTCAAAAACAATGCCGCAACAATTGAAACAAAATAAAGCAGACAAAGTGCACTTAGGACATGGGTTCGGATTTTTTTTACATACACTCTTCCACCCAAGTCTTTTTTTTCAAAGAAGGTGATATTCCTTACAGAAAGTGTGGCCTGACTTTGTGCATTCCCTTTGAAAGATTGTAATATCTTTGAAAAGAGTGCAGTAATAGTCTGAAATAGGCCTTCAATGCGCATACATGGTTGCCCTTTGGTGCATAAATGATGGAATCACTTGATTCAGAAGAGTGCACAACTCTTTCATATTGAATACAGAAACTAGTTTCTTTAGAGAAAGACATGATTCTTAAGGAACAACAAACGAAAACTGAACCTTTTCAACATGAATACTACACGTGTGAAGACAATTAGTTTTACTTTTGCAGGAACATGGCTTCTTGAAAAGGATACTATATTGTCTTATGGTGGGGTACTTCAACATAGTCATTTGAGTGATGTTCAAGGACTTTAGTGTTGATGCATTGGGTATTGCACTTTTGACATGAATTCTGCATATTGAAGGGATGGTTGTAAATCGTAAAGCATGCTACATATGGCACAGGAATATTGCCTATTTGAAGGGATATCATGTGGAAGAAGATTTCGCTTTTTCAGAAACGAATGCTGCATTTTTTAGATTTTAGGGATTTCTTCATAATTGTAGGGGTATTGCTTGTTGAAAAAAACATTGTACTTTTTCAAAGGAAAAATGCAATTTAATGAAAAATGCTTCTTTATAAGCTGGGGATACTTCATTGTTTAGAACAGGAATGCACTATCATGCTACATATTATAGAAACATGTTTACCCCTAAATGGAAGGATGTACATCTTTAGGGACGCCCTGCATCTTTTAGAAAAAAACCCGTTAGATTTTGCAAGGGATACTGGAAGGATTCATGAAACTATTCAAGGATATTATATAAGATGCACATATGTTTCAATATGCTTATTCCTGAATTGTGTGTATTTACATTTATGATCATTTTCGGCTCTTTGACTCTGATGCATTTACTTAATTGCATTCAATAAGAACAACATATTTCACAAGGAGACTCTTAAACAAGAAATATAATATGAATTTAATAAGATTTTGCATGGGAATTGCATGGAACTAGATGTCCAATAATTTCTGAATAAAAACTTGCCTTTCTTGATTTATGGCAATTTTGAGCACTGAAAAGTAGCACATAGTTGGGTGACAGATACAAGTATGTACTTAAAGTGCAACCTGTTCATATCTGGATCAGAAGGATTTGCAAAAAAGAATGCCATTCATTTAAGCAAATTTTCTGCCGCTCACAACAGTCCCCTCCCTTACCCAAATGCTTCCCAACGTCGTAACATGGCGCCTAATATTTTGGGGTTTGATCCCTTGATTATGTCCGGAACTGGATTAATAGATTTAAAGCCTAAGTACCGAACCACCCCTCCCAAGACACCTCCTAAAGTCTGGTTTCAGAAATTTTGGACTTAAGTGCCGACATGCAGGGCTTTACTTGGTACATCAAGGATTTTAACTTCAAGAAAGCACTGACTCCAGGATTTGATTCCGGAACCTTGAACAAATATGCAGAGCAAGGATGACGATATTGATTCTTGCTGCATTGATATGAAAACAAGCCAAAGAGACCAAAGCAGAAAAGAACTTGGTGGTATAACAAATGATATTGATTGTGATGCGATCTTTTAAACCCAAAATGTATTTTGCCTCAAGAAAACACACAACAAACGCCTCAAAGCACCTCAAATTTGTGGAAAAGAATACTGAAAGAGGAGAAGTGTCTAGTTCCTCACGCTCCCACACATGAATTTTGACAAAAAAATGTTGAACCTTGCAAAAACAAAGAAATGACATCTAATCTTTGACATTCCAAATCGTGAATCTGGCTGCTCCCACTCATGAATTCTGAAAAAAAATAGTTGAACCTTGCAAAATCTAAGAAATGTTATGTAGCCTTTGACATTCCAAATTGTGAATTTGGCCGCTCCCACTCATGAATATTGAAAAAAAATAGTTGAACCTTGCAAAACCAAAGAAATGACATCTACTTTTTTGATCTTTTTGACATTCCGTATCGTGAATCTGGCCGCGGTTTTGGGCTCAATATTCAGAAGTTAAAACTAAAACGATTGCAGGCGCTCATCAAATTCACCGCCATCGCCATGCAAGGGCCAACATATAGATTTCGACAGCCCCAAGTCCTGAAACATAAACCAACTCCTCAATGCCCCGGGCTCATACCTGGACACCTTTAGCTGGGAAACTGCACGTCACGAGGACTTAATATTCCTTCCTACAGATGAGTTTGCAAAAATCCTTCCGGAGCAGTTGCGCTGGCCTGCTTCCGCTTTTTGTTTTCATGACATCCTACCTAGTTATGCTTCCAACATCTTCTTCCCTTGCAACTTCTAAGCCTTGAAATGCCCACTCCAATGCTGAGGGTGGATCCTTGAATCTTCCCTGGAGTTTCCTCATTATATTCACGCGCGTGATATATAATGGTGTTCCCTTCATATGTGACAGTGACCCCCCGTCAAAGTGTCCCGTTCATTCTATACCAAGACATGGAAAGCCTTGTCTTGGACATAATATCCCTTAATATCCGTCCGTTAATATCCGTTAATATCCCTTAATATTCCTTAATACAGATGAGTTTGTGAGTACACCGGGTGTTTTCATGCCAAGCTCCCTGCCAAGCTAGCTTTCGTCACTTACCCTGGGCCTCAAGTCCCATGATGGATGTGGCACTTCGAACACGTTTCTGTCCGCGCCGGGCCCATTGTTGGTGCCAGTCACCATGAAGCTTTGCTTTTGGTCGTTTTGTCTTGAATTTTCCTTTGACGCACAGCATGTGGTGACTTTCAAATTTTCGTTCACGTGGCGTGCGCGGTAGTTGGGGTGCAGATTTGGTATATGTTCATATTGAAGCAGTATTTGGTGAATCTTGAGTTTCGCTACAGTACCTGCCAAGCACAGTACTTGGATGCACTTGGTGAGATTGGCGGAGTCTCTTGCGTGTCACTTGCTTTGTGTGGGTTTTGAGTGTTTGACAACCATGCTTTATTTCAAACCTTAGTCTCTTAAATTTGGATTCCTGTAGATTTCATATGTCCAGGGAAAGAACTATGGAAAGAACTATGTAGCAATCCATGGAAATAAGGGGTGTTTCCACTAAAAATGTCACCCAATGAAGAAACCCACCACTTTGAAAGAAAAACGCATTGCTCCAAGTTCTTGGACAAAAAACCTTTCAACATCAAGTTAGATGTTACATACAAACTTCGTATTTGAAAATATTGGTCCGTAAGTTGGAAAGGAAAACAGTATACAACAATATACAACATCTGTGTAATTCGGGGCCCCATAATTCTTCAAAAAGGAGAACACCAAAGAATGCATGTGCGCAAGCTCCAACTAGAAAAAAGAACTCATAAAAACAATATTACGGTGTGACCCTGTATACTGTAAAATTGGTTAACTAGTGCATTGATGAGTGTATGTATGGCTGTGTGCTCATGTGCATGGATGAACTGCAAATGCAAATCCACAGTTTTTAAGTATTGTTTTCGGTGCTGCGAAGACCACGGTAAAACTTAGGTAAAACATGGTGAAACAAATTTATAAACTGCAAACGGAATCCTACGTATTTGTAGCAGATCAAAGATGTGTTACTGTATTTCTGTCGCTACGTTGTTGTGCATTGGTCCATAGCAGTGTTGCAGTAACAGATTACAATCATTATAAATATGTCATAAATTTTATCCAAATACAACGCTTAAACTTCATTGTTGCGTTTTATACAAACAAACCCCGTCGATATACTTCCAAACTTTCAAACATACACGAACAAACAAGAACATATAGTTCATCTAAAAACTCAAACAGTCTTATATAAATCATAAATACAAAGCAAGTAAAGTAAAGCAAGCATCAAAAATATACTTATAAAGTTAAACAGTTGAAGTCAAATCGAGAAGTAGAGTCAAAGTTATGTTACAAGTTAAAGGTTCTAAGTTTTAGTTATAAGTTGTAAGTTCAAAGTTAAAAGGTTACACCGTTATAAGTTATTGTAGAGCTTCGCACACCGGCGACGCCGGTAGGGGTCGGGGGAGGGAAAGAGAGAGGGGGATGTCATCTGAACTTGCGAACATGACATGCTGAGGGTCGGCGGCCTATCTTGGGGCTATGTTGGCCCAGCTTGGGGCTATGTTGGCCCATCTTGAGGCTATGTTGGCCTATGCCTATGCGCACAAAGTGTTGTAATTTACAGCATTTTGCGCTTTGAGATGGCAAGAACCCGTGTAAACACAACAGTTTTAGTCCCCGAAAGTGGCTAAAACATTCTTATTTACAGAGTTTCGTTCACATCACGATCTTCGATTTTTTGAAAAACGTGCAAATACCAGCGTTTGTTGCATGCAGCAAGACAAAAAATCGGTTCAAAAAGTGCAAAAAATGCTGTAATTTACAGGGGAGTGGCCCCGTCACAAGCAAAAAACTGCGTAAATACCAGCGTTTCGGCGTCCAAAAGTTGCCAAAACACCGCTATTTACAGTGTTTCGTGCCTTCCACGTTTGCTTGAAATTGCAGAAACATTGTAAATACCAGCATTTTTTGCGATCAACCCGCCAAAAATGCTGTAATTTACAGTGTTTTTTTGCTTGGCTTTCAAAAACGCTGGTATTTGCAGTGTTTTGTGCATCTCGGGTCCAAAAAGTACTGGTATTTACAGCATTTTCTGCGTTTGCGCATGGCTCCCGCCAACGACGTTAAAACGCAAAAATGTTGTAATTCACAGCATTTTGTGACTTCCGAAAAGCGAAAAATCGTCCGAAAAATGTGTCAAAACGGCATTTTTTTTCCGATTTTAGGACTTCCAAAACGCATCTTGAAATTTCACCCTCTTTTTGTCCACCCCAGACCCCTTTTTTCCCACCCCGAACCCCCAAAAACGTGAAAACCCCACCAGGCTGAAGGATTTTAGGGGAGGGTCGCCAGGTGGTCGGCGGAGGGTCGGCGGCAGGGGCGCGCCCCCGGGTAGCTAAAGCTATGCTTAGCCACCACCACCGGACGGCGTCGCCGGATTTAAGGGCTGCCGCCCCTGCCGCCGACCCCGGAGAAAAAAAAGAGGTTTGCACTGTGTTTTCACACAGCTCAAGTGCGGTGATAGATGCAGATTCTACTCGTTGCCTTTTAGGCAAACAGCCAAACAACCTAAAAGACAGAACATGAAATAACCTAATAGATAGACTTTAACCTTAAAAACTAAAATAACCTAATAGGCAGGAATTAGCCTAACCAGAGCTTTTGGGATGCTACTGCAGGACGGAACGACCTCCAAAAACATGCTGCCTCGAGGCTTGACGTCCCTTCGGGATTCTGGTAAAAACAAGGCGAGTTCAGCTGCTGGGCCTGCTGCTGCTGCTGCTCCTGCTGCTGCTGGTGGTGCTGCTGGAGCTGCTGCTGCAAGCCTCCAAAACGCACCCTTCGCCACACCGAAACACTATGCTACTGAAGGATGGAACGACCTCCAAAAACATGCTGCCCCGAGGCTTGACGTCCCTTCTGGATTCGGGTAAAAACAAAGTGAGTTCAGCTGCTGGGCCCGCTGCTGCTGCTGCTGCTGCTGGTGCTGCTGGAGCTGGTGCTGCAAGCCTCCAAAACGCACCCTTCGCCACACCGAAACACCATGCTACTGAAGGACGGAACGACGTCCAAAAACATGCTGCCCCGAGGCTTGACGTCCCTTCGGGATTCTGGTAAAAACAAAGCGAGTTCAGCTGCTGGGCCTGCTGCTGCTGCTGCCGCTGCTGCTGCTGCTGCTGGAGCTGGTGCTGCAGGCTTCCAAAACGTACCCTTCGCCACACCGAAACACCATGCTACTGAAGGACGGAACGACCTCCAAAACCATGCTGCCCCGAGGCACCCTTCGCCACACCGAAACACCATGCTACTGAAGGACGGAACGACGTCCAAAAACATGCTGCCTCGAGGCTTGACATCCCTTCTGGATTCTGGTAAAAACAAAGCGAGTTCAGCTGCTGGGCCTGCTGCTGCTGCTGTTGCTCCTGCTGCTGCTGCTGGTGGTGCTGCTGCAGCTGCTCCAAAACGCACCCTTCGCCACACCGAAACACCATGCTACTGAAGGACGGAACGACCTCCAAACACATGCTGCCCCCGAGGCTTGACGTCCCTTCTGGATTCTGGTAAAAACAAAGCGAGTTCAGCTGCTGGGCCCGCTGCTGCTGCTGCTGGTGGTGCTGCTGGAGCTGGTGCTGCAAGCCTCCAAAACGCACCCTTCGCCACACCGAAACACCATGCTACTGAAGGACGGCAGGCTTTTGCTGCTGCTGCGGCTGGTCCCCCGATAGAAAAACACCATGGAAAAAATCACCTCCCGGCAGGGAAACACCATACCTCTGAAGGACGGAGAAGCCCCAAAATTGCACCCCGAAAATGCCTAAGTAACTTCTGAAACCCATAGAAAATGATGCTTTTGGCTCCTTTTTCCTCTTGCTGCTGCTATGAATTTTAGCTACCTTTACATCCAGTCCCCAAATGGGAAAACACCATGGAAAAAATCACCTCCCGGGGGCGAAACACCATGCCTCTGAAGGACGGAGAAGCACCAAAATTGCACCCCGAAAATACCTAACGTAACTTCTAAAACCCATAGAAAATGATGCTTTTGGCTCCTTTTTCCTCTTGCTGCTGCTATGAATTTTAGCTACCTTTACATCCGGCCCCCAAATTGGAAAACACCATGGAAAAAATCACCTCCCGGGGGCGAAACACCATGCCTCTGAAGGACGGAGAAGCACCAAAATTGCACCCGGAAAATGCCTAACGTAACTTCTGAAACCCATAGAAACTGATGCTTTTGGCTCCTTTTTCCTCTTGCTGTTGCTATGAATTTTGGCTACCTTTACATCCGGTCCCTAAATGGGAAAACACCCTGGAAAAAATCACTTCGACAGATTCTGTTGCTTTCGGCTGCTAGCAATAAAACACCTTCGAAAAAATTACTTCCCGGGGGCGAAACACCATGCCTCTGAAGAACGGAGAAGCCCCAGAACCCATAGAAAATGATGCTTTTGGCTCCTTTTTCCTCTTGCTGCTGCTATGAATTTTGGCTACCTTTTCCTCCTGCTACTGCAGAGGCTTTTGCTGCTGCTGCGGTTGGTCCCCGGATGGAAAAACACCATGGAAAAAATCACCTCCCGGCAGGGAAACACCATACCTCTGAAGGACGGAGAAGCCCCAAAATTGCACCCCGAAAATGCCTAAGTAACTTCTAAAACCCATAGAAAATGATGCTTTTGGCTCCTTTTTCCTCTTGCTGCTGCTATGAATTTTAGCTACCTTTACATCCGGCCCCCAAATTGGAAAACACCATGGAAAAAATCACCTCCCGGGGGCGAAACACCATGCCTCTGAAGGACGGAGAAGCACCAAAATTGCACCCCGAAAATACCTAACGTAACGTCTGAAACCCATAGAAAATGATGCTTTTGGTTCCTTTTTCCTCTTGCTGCTGCTATGAATTGAATTTTGGCTACCTGGTCCTACTGCTGCTGCAGAGGCTTTTGTTGCTGCTGCTGCTGCTGCTGCTGGTCCCTGGATGGGAAAACACCATGGCAGTGAAGGACGGGGAAGCCCCAAATTTGCACCCCGAAAATGCCTAACGTAAATTCTGAAACCCATAGAAAATGATGTGATGCTTTCAGCTCCTTTTTCCTCTTGCTGCTGCTATGAATTTTTTGGCTACCTTTTCCTCCTGCTACTGCAGAGGCTTTTGCTGCTGCTGCGGCTGGTCCCCGGATGGAAAAACACCCCTCTGAAGGACGGAGAAGCCCCAAAATTGCACCCCGAAAATGCCTAAGTAACTTCTGAAACCCATAGAAAATGATGCTTTTGGCTCCTTTTTCCTCTTGCTGTTGCTATGAATTTTGGCTATCTTTACATCCGGTCCCCAAATGGGAAAACACCCTGGAAAAAATCACTTCGACAGATTCTGTTGCCTACGGCTGCTAGCAGTAAAACAACTTCGAAAAAAGCACCTCCCGGGGGCGAAACACCATGCCTCTGAAGGACGGAGAAGCCCCAAAATTGCACCCCGAAAATGCCTAACGTAACTTCTGAAACCCATAGAAAATGATGCTTTTGGCTCCTTTTTCCTCTTGCTGCTGCTATGAATTTTGGCTACCTGTTCCTCCTGCTACTACAGAGGCTTTTGCTGCTGCTGCGGCTGGTCTCCGGATGGAAAAACACCATGGAAAAAATCACCTCCCGGAAGAGAAACACCATACCTCTGAAGGACGGAGAAGCCCCAAAATTGCACCCCGAAAATGCCCAAGTAACTTCTGAAACCCATAGAAAATGATGCTTTTGGTTCCTTTTTCCTCTTGCTGCTGCTATGAACTTTAGCTACCTTTACATCCGGTCCCCAAATGGGAAAACACCATGGAAAAAATTCACCTCCCGGGGGCGAAACACCATGCCTCTGAAGGACGGAGAAGCCCCAAATTTGCACCCCGAAAATGCCTAACGTAACTTCTGAAACCCATAGAAAATGCTGCTTTTGGTTCCTTTTTCCTTTTGCCGATGCTATGAATTTTGGCTACCTGTTCCTCCTGCTGCTGCCGAGGCTTTTGCTGCTGCTGCTACTGCTGCTGGCCCCTGGATGGGAAAACACCATGGCAGTGAAGGACGGAGAAGCCCCAAAATTGCACCACGTAAGTTCTGAAACTACTGCAAAACAATTTAGCTTTCGACAAATTTTTATAGTTCTCGACCAGTTGTTATACCACTATTTGTACAATGAGACAT
>CAMXCT020003049.1:0-77779 GCA_947184155.2 Cladocopium goreaui | reverse complement strand
TGTCTGTCTAAATTGTGAACCTGCGAAAACAGAGGTCACACCGGCGAATCGAAATCAACGGAGTGAACGGACTGCTGCAAAATGCTGACCTCTAGGTGCGCTCCGGCTCACCCAAAGACAAACTCCAAGCTGACTTCCAAGCAAACCTGAACGTAACCTCGGAATAACATCAAAAGGAACTTCAAGCTGACTTCAAGCTGACTTCAAGCTGACTCCAAGGCGACCTTGGGATTACAGGTAAACTTCAAGCTGACACCAACGCAACTTCAACGTGATCGGAAGCCGCCCTCAAGGTGACCACCTCGAGCCAACCTCGAGGTCACCTCGCGGTGACCTGCGGCATCATTGGCGTTCAAGGTGAACCACACCGGTGTTTAAGGTGTACTACACCCCTGGTGTTTAAGGTGAACCATACCGGTGTTTAAGGTGTACCACATCCCTGGTGTTTAAGGTGAACCACACCGGTGTTTAAGGTGTACCACATCCCCCGGTGTTAGGTGAACCACACCAGTGTTTAAGGTGTACCACCACCACGGTGTTTAAGATGAGCCACACCACAGGGCCTCGAAACTTGGCGCTCCCAGCGTTGCTCCTCCACGCCTCCGCGGCAAGAGTGGAAAGCAAAAACCTTGAAATTAGGTTGGTGGAAATATGGGGCCGGGTGTGTGGGAAAATGATCGTGGAGGAGCAATACGAGTCCTCCAGGCATTCCGCCAACCTAATGACTCCTCCACCCTGTTTTAAATATATACTACTATATATTCCAGGGAGAGGACTCCTCCACGATATGGGCACACTGCATCTGCTGCATCCGCGTTGCTGTGATAGGAGTCTAAGGGGGAAAGGGGTTGGCATGGCCGCATCAAGCTGCGGCACACCACAACTCAAATGTCAAGTGTTAACTTCGGTCTTTTCTCCATCTCTTCATGGAGCAATGCCTGGGGTCAATCACGCTCCAAGACAAACATGAAAATGGATGAGCACGTCCCAACGATGGCTGGGTTATTTGACATGCTGAACCCAGGAAGAAAGTGAGCTAGAGCGACATCACTTTTGGCCGTGGAAGCCGTAGTGCTTTCTGGACCCCGCAAAGGGGGCCCCCTCAGTTGCGTTGAAAGCTTGCTGCTTGAACAAAACCCAACTTTGATTTATTTGCGTAATGTAAAGAGCTTCGTGTTTCGAGCAGGTTCCACACTGCCAAAAATGGGATTGCCACGCGCTAACGCTTTTCGCTTTGGACAGGGCCATTTCGAGGCTGTTTTCAATTTCTATTTTAATAGCAGGCGAGACCAAAAACGGCCGCGCCAAATCCACGCGTTGGCGCGTGTGGCAATCCTGTTTTTGGGGTTGCGACATGACGCTCGGAACGCACCCAGCTGCTCCAAAAGTTCGCCAGAGACCATGAAACCACAAAAGGCAGGAAGGATGACACAACCATCCACATGCTGAACTGAGGGGGGCCCATGCTGGGGGTCCGTTTCCACTAGCCAGTATCAACCCGCAAAGTGGCT
Source organism: Cladocopium goreaui (assembly GCA_947184155.2). Classification (NCBI taxonomy): domain Eukaryota; class Dinophyceae; order Suessiales; family Symbiodiniaceae; genus Cladocopium; species Cladocopium goreaui. The sequence goes on along the minus strand of CAMXCT020003049.1, from coordinate 76,268 downwards.
TTGTCTAAATGAATGTTTTTCACCTGGGTCCCAGGCATCCTGCTGGGCATTGCTGCGCTTTGGAGCCATGGCACCCAGATCCAAATGCAAAACAAATCGCTTGTCTGTCTAAATTGTGAACCTGCGAAAACAGAGGTCACACCGGCGAATCGAAATCAACGGAGTGAACGGACTGCTGCAAAATGCTGACCTCTAGGTGGCCTCCGGCTCACCCAAAGACAAACTCCAAGCTGACTTCCAAGCAAACCTGAACGTAACCTCGGAATAACATCAAAAGGAACTTCAAGCTGACTCCAAGGCGACCTTGGGATTACAGGTCAACTTCAAGCTGACACCAACGCAACTTCAACGTGACCGGAAGCCGCCCTCAAGGTCACCACCTCGAGCCAACCTCGAGGTCACCTCGCGGTGACCTGCGGCATCATTGGCGTTCAAGGTGAACCACACCGGTGTTTAAGGTGTACCACACCCCTGGTGTTTAAGGTGAACCATACCGGTGTTTAAGGTGTACCACACCCCTGGTGTTTAAGGTGAACCACACCGGTGTTTAAGGTGTACCACATCCCCGGTGTTTAAGGTGAACCACACCAGTGTTTAAGGTGTACCACCACCACGGTGTTTAAGATGAACCACATCACAGGGCCTCGAAACTTGGCGCTCCCAGCGTTGCTCCTCCACGCCTCCGCGGCAAGAGTGGAAAGCAAAAACCTTGAAATTAGGTTGGTGGAAATATGGGGCCGGGTGTGTGGGAAAATGATCGTGGAGGAGCAATACGAGTCCTCCAGGCATTCCGCCAACCTAATAACTCCTCCACCCTGTTTTAAATGTATACACTACAAATTCGAAGGAGAGGACTCCCACGACATGGGCACACTGCATCTGCTGCATCCGCGTTGCTGTGATAGGAGTCTAAGGGGGAAAGGGGTTGGCATGGCCGCATCAAGCTGCGGCACACCACAACTCAAATGTCAAGTGTTAACTTCGGTCTTTTCTCCATCTCTTCATGGAGCAATGCCTGAGGTCAATCACGCTCCAAGACAAACATGAAAATGGATGAGCACGTCCCAACGATGGCTGGGTTATTTGACATGCTGAACCCAGGAAGAAAGTGAGCTACAGCGACATCACTTTTGGCCGTGGAAGCCGTAGTGCTTTCTGGACCCCGCAAAGGGGCCCCCTCAGTTGCGTTGAAAGCTTGCTGCTTGAACAAAACCCAACTTTTATTTACTTGCGTACGGTAAAGAGCTTCGTGTTTCGAGCAGGTTCCAGACTGCCAAAAATGGGATTGCCACGCGCTACCGCTTTTCGCTTTGGACAGGGCCATTTCGAGGCTGTTTTCAATTTCTATTTTAATAGCAGGCGAGACCAAAAACGGCCGCGCCAAATCCACGCGTTGGCGCCAATCCTTTTTTGCGGTTGCGACATGACGCTCGGAACGCACCCAGCTGCTCCAAAAGTTCGCCAGAAACCATGAAACCACAAAAGGCAGGAAGGATGACACAAACATCCACATGCTGAACTGAGGGGGGCCCATGCTGGGGGTCCGTTTCCACTAGCCAGTATCAACCCGCAAAGTGACTTTGTCTAAATGAATGTTTTTCACCTGGGTCCCAGGCATCCTGCTGGGCATTGCTGCGCTTTGGAGACATGGCACCCAGATCCAAATGCAAAACAAATCGCTTGTCTGTCTAAATTGTGAACCTGCGAAAACAGAGGTCACACCGGCGAATCGAAATCAACGGAGTGAACGGACTGCTGCAAAATGCTGACCTCTAGGTGCGCTCCGGCTCACCCAAAGACAAACTCCAAGCTGACTTCCAAGCAAACCTGAACGTAACCTCGGAATAACATCAAAAGGAACTTCAAGCTGACTTCAAGCTGACTTCAAGCTGACTTCAAGCTGACTCCAAGGCGACCTTGGGATTACAGGTCAACTTCAAGCTGACACCAACGCAACTTCAACGTGATCGGAAGCCGCCCTCAAGGTGACCACCTCGAGCCAACCTCGAGGTCACCTCGCGGTGACCTGCGGCATCATTGGCGTTCAAGGTGAACCACACCGGTGTTTAAGGTGTACTACACCCCTGGTGTTTAAGGTGAACCATACCGGTGTTTAAGGTGTACCACATCCCTGGTGTTTAAGGTGAACCACACCGGTGTTTAAGGTGTACCACATCCCCCGGTGTTAGGTGAACCACACCAGTGTTTAAGGTGTACCACCACCACGGTGTTTAAGATGAGCCACACCACAGGGCCTCGAAACTTGGCGCTCCCAGCGTTGCTCCTCCACGCCTCCGCGGCAAGAGTGGAAAGCAAAAACCCTGAAATTAGGTTGGTGGAAATATGGGGCCGGGTGTGTGGGAAAATGATCGTGGAGGAGCAATACGAGTCCTCCAGGCATTCCGCCAACCTAATGACTCCTCCACTCTGTTTTAAATATATACTACTATATATTCCAGGGAGAGGACTCTCACGATATGGGCACACTGCATCTGCTGATCCGCGTTTGCGTGATAGGAGTCTAAGGGGAAAGGGTTGGCATGCCGACATACGCTGCGGCACACCACAACTCAAATTAAGTGGTTAAACTTTCGGTCTTTTCCTCCTTCTTCATGGAGCAAATGCTGGGGTTCAAATTCACGCTCCAAGAAACATGGAAAATGGAATGAGCACGTCCCAACGATGGCTGGGTTATTTGGGACATGCTGAAAACCAGGAAGAAGAAAGTAGCTACGGGGGGCGACATTCACTTTTGGCCGTGGGAAGCCGTAGTGCTTTCTGGGACCCCGCAAATGGGGCCCGCCCCCCTCAGTTGCGTTGAAAGCTTGCTGCTTAAACAAAACCCAACTTTGATTTATTTGCGTAATGTAAAGAGCTTCGTCGTGTTTCGAGCAGGTCGCAAGGTTCCACACTGCCAAAAATGGGATTGCCACGCGCTACCGCTTTTCGCTTTGGACAGGGCCATTTCGAGGCTGTTTTCAATTCTATTTTAATAGCAGGCGAGACCAAAAACGGCCGCGCCAAATCTACGCGTTGGCGCGTGCGGCAATCCTGTTTTTGGGGTTGCGACATGACGCTCGGAACGCACCCAGCTGCTCCAAAAGTTCGCCAGAACCATGAAACCACAAAAGGCAGGAAGGATGACACAAACATCCACATGCTGAACTGAGGGGGGCCCATGCTGGGGGTCCGTTTCCACTAGCCAGTATCAACCCGCAAAGTGACTTTGTCTAAATGAATGTTTTTCACCTGGGTCCCAGGCATCCTGCTGGGCATTGCTGCGCTTTGGAGCCATGGCACCCAGATCCAAATGCAAAACAAATCGCTTGTCTGTCTAAATTGTGAACCTGCGAAAACAGAGGTCACACCGGCGAATCGAAATCAACGGAGTGAACGGACTGCTGCAAAATGCTGACCTCTAGGTGTGCTCCGGCTCACCCAAAGACAAACTCCAAGCTGACTTCCAAGCAAACCTGAACGTAACCTCGGAATAACATCACAAGGAACTTCAAGCTGACTTCAAGCTGACTTCAAGCTGACTCCAAGGCGACCTTGGGATTACAGGTCAACTTCAAGCTGACACCAACGCAACTTCAACGTGATCGGAAGCCGCCCTCAAGGTGACCACCTCGAGCCAACCTCGAGGTCACCTCGCGGTGACCTGCGGCATCATTGGCGTTCAAGGTGAACCACACCGGTGTTTAAGGTGTACTACACCCCTGGTGTTTAAGGTGAACCATACCGGTGTTTAAGGTGTACCACATCCCTGGTGTTTAAGGTGAACCACACCGGTGTTTAAGGTGTACCACATCCCCCGGTGTTAGGTGAACCACACCAGTGTTTAAGGTGTACCACCACCACGGTGTTTAAGATGAGCCACACCACAGGGCCTCGAAACTTGGCGCTCCCAGCGTTGCTCCTCCACGCCTCCGCGGCAAGAGTGGAAAGCAAAAACCTTGAAATTGTTGGTGGAAATATGGGGCCGGGTGTGTGGGAAAATGATCGTGGAGGAGCAATACGAGTCCTCCAGGCATTCCGCCAACCTAATGACTCCTCCACTCTGTTTTAAATATATACTACTATATATTCCAGGGAGAGGACTCCTCCACGGTATGGGCACACTGCATCGGCTGCATCCGCGTTGCTGTGATAGGAGTCTAAGGGGGAAAGGGGTTGGCATGGCCGCATCAAGCTGCGGCACACCACAACTCAAATGTCAAGTGTTAACTTCGGTCTTTTCTCCATCTCTTCATGGAGCAATGCCTGAGGTCAATCACGCTCCAAGACAAACATGAAAATGGATGAGCACGTCCCAACGATGGCTGGGTTATTTGACATGCTGAACCCAGGAAGAAAGTGAGCTACAGCGACATCACTTTTGGCCGTGGAAGCCGTAGTGCTTTCTGGACCCCGCAAAGGGGCCCCCTCAGTTGCGTTGAAAGCTTGCTGCTTGAACAAAACCAACTTTTATTTACTGGCGTACGGTAAAGAGCTCCGTGTTTCGAGCAGGTTCCAGACTGCCAAAAATGAGATTGCCACGCGCTACCGCTTTTCGCTTTGGACAGGGCCATTTCGAGGCTGTTTTCAATTCTATTTTAATAGCAGGCGAGACCAAAAACGGCCGCGCCAAATCCACGCGTTGGCGCCAATCCTTTTTTGCGGTTGCGACATGACGCTCGGAACGCACCCAGCTGCTCCAAAAGTTCGCCAGAAACCATGAAACCACAAAAGGCAGGAAGGATGACACAAACATCCACATGCTGAACTGAGGGGGGCCCATGCTGGGGGTCCGTTTCCACTAGCCAGTATCAACCCGCAAAGTGGCTTTGTCTAAATGAATGTTTTTCACCTGGGTCCCAGGCATCCTGCTGGGCATTGCTGCGCTTTGGAGCCATGGCACCCAGATCCAAATGCAAAACAAATCGCTTGTCTGTCTAAATTGTGAACCTGCGAAAACAGAGGTCACACCGGCGAATCGAAATCAACGGAGTGAACGGACTGCTGCAAAATGTTGACCTCTAGGTGCGCTCCGGCTCACCCAAAGACAAACTCCAAGCTGACTTCCAAGCAAACCTGAACGTAACCTCGGAATAACATCAAAAGGAACTTCAAGCGGACCTTCAGCTGACTCCAAGCGACCTTGGGATACAGTCAAATTCAAGCTGACACCACGGCAACTTCAACGTGATCGGAGCCGCCCTCAAGGTGACCACCTCGAGCCAACCTCGAGGTCACCTCGCGGTGACCTGCGGCATCATTGGCGTTCAAGGTGAACCACACCGGTGTTTAAGGTGTACCACTCCCTGGTGTTTAAGGTGAACCATACCGGTGTTTAAGGTGTACCACACCCCTGGTGTTTAAGGTGAACCACACCGGTGTTTAAGATGTACCACATCCCCGGTGTTTAAGGTGAACCACACCAGTGTTTAAGGTGTACCACCACCACGGTGTTTAAGACAAGAGTGGAAAGCAAAAACCTTGAAATTAGGTTGGTGGAAATATGGGGCCGGGTGTGTGGGAAAATGATCGTGGAGGAGCAATACGAGTCCTCCAGGCATTCCACCAACCTAATAACTCCTCCACCCTGTTTTAAATATATACTACTGTACTCTGTATTCCAGGGAGAGGACTCCTCCACGATATGGGCACACTGCATCTGCTGCATCCGCGTTGCTGTGATAGGAGTCTAAGAGGGAAAGGGGTTGGCATGGCCGCATCAAGCTGCGGCACACCACAACTCAAATGTCAAGTGTTAACTTCGGTCTTCTCTCCATCTCTTCATGGAGCAATGCCTGGGGTCAATCACGCTCCAAGACAAACATGAAAATGGATGAGCACATCCCAACGATGGCTGGGTTATTTGACATGCTGAACCCAGGAAGAAAGTGAGCTAGAGCGACATCACTTTTGGCCGTGGAAGCCGTAGTGCTTTCTGGACCCCGCAAAGGGGGCCCCCTCAGTATTGCTCCTTTTTTTTTCCTCCGGTTTGGCCGATTCGCACTAGGCACGGTCCTTACAATAGCGTAAGCGGTGAAAAGTATTTAGAAAAAGGACTCGTGTGGTCCAAAAACGTGGGCAAATCATCACATCAACACAAACAAAGAACCAAACAAAAACGCAACCAAAACGACCCGCAAATCCCCCAGCCAGATTTGCGTTTCGCCAAAAAGCAAACAGCGAAGCAACAAAGAACGGGGCCGGGCCCAAACAAGAACCAAACCAAACAACTTGAGATTTGCCTTGAATACAGTGACCTAAGCCACTGTATTGTCATCAAAAACATGCAACCTAATTAAGTGCGGCAGAGCGAAAAATATAGTGCACGATCACCCAGATTCTAATCATCCATACAACCGTGACTGTCACTCCAGCTCTCTGAAAGGTAGGCAAAGCAGGAATAGCTGACAGTACAGCTCGTATCAGTTGCCATTCTCATTGTCAAAGTTGGTCCTATGATGATGATGGAAGTTGGAGTCCAATCTCTGTAGTAAGATACTGCCGCAGTGGTGATGTGACTCAATACCCCCCTCAAGGGGGGTAGGGATTGACAGCCTGTAGGTCATGCAGGACAATAACTGTAATTCATCCCAGATGCTGTCATATCGTAGGAAGCCAAGAGGACCTGAAAAGGTGCCAATGGTGAAAGATCTCCGCAGATAAAAAAGATCCTCTCCGTAAGGTCATTGCAGATGAATAGAATACACTCGTGCAGCGGGAAGGCTTAAGCAAAGAAAGATTGCTACTCAGCGACCTGTACACAATTGCGCCGCTCGCACATGGCAATCGAGCTCAAGCCACAAACTTGAAGAGGTGGCTAGGTTTGCCGTACCAGCACCAGATTGACTAGCAGGATTCACAGGGTGTCATCGTCCCAGCAAAAACTGCTGCAAGTCAGATGTTCCAGAGGTTCGCAGTGCATCTCACATAGGGCCACTCTCCCCTAGAGTGAGCCATGAGCAGAATCACAACGTCCCATCAGCGCACCGATCCATGTTGGCAGGCTTTGCTGCACTAGGGCGCTCCAGACTGAACAGCAGGAAGCACCACTGGACAGCGCCAGTAGTGCTCACTGCAGTGCAGCCTGGTCCATGGCTCTACCGGGGATCTACCGCCCCTCCCGGAGAAATCGCAGAAACAAAACAGAGCGAGAAGGGCCCTCCCTAGACAGCCAACGAAAAAGCCACATGAATCAAACAGCCCAACACCGCAAAAAGACATAAAAGAGGTAAAACGGAGAGGAGGGGACGGTGACAGGAATCTGCCCCACCGCGAATGAATTCAGAGTAACTAGAGATAAGACCAATGTAGTGACGGTGAAATGACAGAGCAATGATGTAGAGCGGTAACCTCAGTATCTAGGCAACAGGTAAACCAGATGACACAACAACCACCAAAGAGAACCCTGCCATCATGGGGGAAAGCACATCACAAAAGGGGGGAGAGGCCAAAACAAAACACACACAACAACACCGGCCACACAGAAGGAGCGAGGAGAGGAGCCAGGAGGCAGCAGAGGACAGAGGGAGAGGGACACACCCGCACCAGAAGGGGTACAAACGTGCCTTAGCGGAGTTCAAAAAAGGGGCCAAGGATCATACTATGATGAATACCTCAGTGAGGGTGCACACAGCACTCCAACAACACAGGAAACATGGTGTAGAGGGAACGAGCCCCACACAGGGCCAAAGGCCTTTAGTGCCATGAGACACAATGAAGAGGGGAAATCAATGCACAACAATCACTCCAAGCACAGAGGCAAGGCAACCAGGCCGTCGCCGGAAGCAACGATACCCAGAGGGAGGGACCAGTAAAACCTGGACCAAGGCGCCAAGGAGGAACATCCGAGGGGGAGTGAGGGTCACGTCAGGCAGGGAACAGTAACCACAAACCGAAAAGGACGAAACAAAACACCAACACCTAATGTAGCGCTGCGGATGGCAAAACCTAAGGATGAGTCAGCGAATTCAAGTGCCTTGGTTGGTGGAAGGTGTGGGGGAGTGGGTGGCTAATCAAGACTACATCTGGGGACAACAACAGCATCTTCACCCATCGATGATTGTCAGGCAAAGACTGCGAGAAAGCGAGTGCGTGCACTAGGCTTCATGGCAGAGGCAACCTTAGTACAAGCTAAGCTCTCGACGGGACAGCACATTCAGAAAGCGGGGATTAACGAAGCCATGCGGCCCGATCTGTTATGCCTAAGCTGGCACTCGCACGCAAAGCCAACTGTGGCTCCCAACTGATGGAGAGATCTGGGTTGGTTGGAGCCAGGCATGTGTCGCATGATGAGCCTAACAATTATAAATGGGGAAACTGTGTCTCCTGCTGCATACCAGTGCACCTGTCACGTCTTTGGACAGACACACTGGGTATGAGCAGTACACTTAAGTAGATGTGACAATTGAACCAATTAGACACGTAAGTCATCTTCCACCACCGTGATCGATGCAACAAAAGCCAATCAATGGGTGAAAGCCCAGAGTGAAACAGAAAAAGAAAAGGGGAGGGGGGAGAGGGGGTGGACACACGAAGGAAAGTGTGATACTGGGGGGTTGAGCTGGGGATCATGTCATACCTCTCGTGAAATGTTCCAAGTGGTGTTTTTTGTCTGCTGTAATGGTGTCATACCATTCATTGGTGAGCCCAAATGAAACTGGGTTCACTGCTTGCTGGGCAGTAGCACGCTGATGAAGCGCTCTGAGCGCCCTTCGATGTTCATCCAGATCTTCCGGAGGGACCCTGCGGCGGACTCGCCTGTCTGGGAAGTTTCGTTCCCGCAAGTTGGTTTGCAAGGCATGTTCCGCTATATAGACTGCTGGTTGCTGGAATAAAACTCGCTCCGCAAATCTGTCGAGATGGACTGTCCACTCAGCAAACATGTGGCTGTGTGACAGTTGCTTCCTGAGTCGCGCCTCTGTTTGATGAAGGCTCCCATTCATGTGCCACAATAGTAAAAGACTGTAGTTGGAAGGCCAGTCAAGTGGGCACAGTGTGGCTGTTTCTTTCCATTTTTCAGGGGTAAGCCCTTCTGGAGACGGAATAATCACTTCAAGAGTAGTACGATTCGATCCAAGGGGTTGGAGACCTCGCAGCATACATGGTTCAACGAGCCCTGTGGTGTAGCCATTGATGAGCTCCTGGAAGCTTCCAGCCATTTGAAAGTCTTCATCCAACCCCAGGTGAAAACCAGGCAAATTTTTAGCAACAAATTTAACTGCTTGGAGCAGCTGCTCTCCTTCCAAGGGAGTCTCGTCATAGGAACGTTTCGGGCACGTGATGTTGATTTCTTGAGGTTTCTGTGCATTCTCAGGAACATTCTCGAGGAGTTTGGGAGCAATTTTACTGGTCCAACAGCCGGAAACCATGCCAAGAGGGCAGAGGCGCTACTCGTAAGGTCCACTAACCCAGTAGTGCGCCGATGCGGTCGATCTGTGACTAGGACTTTTACAGGGCCACTCGGCGCTCGACTCCGATTCACTTCAGAGCTCTCGCGGGCTGAGCCAATGAGTTCAGACAGGATGGACCGAAACCAGTAAGTGGCATACAAAAGGCATTCAGTTTCTGGAGTCACCATGGATTCAGCCAATCTCATCAACGAGCTCATCGCCTAGGCGAGCTTCTCTGCCAATCGAATTGTGAGAGCCCTAGCTGTTTGATTAAGAACATCCTCCACCTTGGCACCTTGCCCGCGCACCACAGTTCACCGGCCACACTCAGCAAGACGCGCGCAAACTTTTCTTGGATGGCAATCAAGGACAACGTCAGTCTCGCCTGGAGCCATAGCGGCGGGAGAACGTCAAGGTTTTCTGGTATGCAGAATGGGTTTCCGTCAGGTTGGATATTGTCAATTAACATTGCTAGCTTATCAGCTGCGCTCAAGATCTCGTCCTCAGAGGGATCTTCGGCTGCTTCAGATATGGGTGGACACCATGAGATGGTAGGGTCTTCTGGATCACTTTCTCCATCGAGGCTGCTTCTTCATCCGAGGATGGGTCACTCACTGTGTCTCTTGCACCCTCCGGGCTTGCAAGTTTCATAGTGCCTGGATCAAACTGGCGATCTAGTGTGGCCAAAAGCTCAGGTTGCAACCGATGGGCATCAAAGTAATGGATACCAGGGATTACCACGAGTTGTCGATCCTGTATACCAGCATGAAAGAAAACCTTGTGACCTCTGTGTCGATGAACGAGAGCTGGGGACCCATTGTAAGCTGCACACAGCCAGAGGGGAGATCTGTAACCATCCGCGGCGTAACCATATAGGTACTCACGATCAATTGAGCAGGGGAAAAATCCGCTGGTCGTCAGCACATGGTCACGTGTGCGGGACTCTAGCGCTGCGAGGACATTAGGGGGAAGCCGTAGCCTGTCTCTGCATGCCACTACCAGCCGATATCGTCTCCACGCTCGTGTGCCATTGGTGGTCACTATCATGGCAATAGCAAGGGGCGGTTTATCTCGGGGAGTAAAGGGCACCGATAATCCCCAGTCCAGTATGGCACATCTGTCGCTGGGTAGTTTGTAGGGCCATGGTACTGAATGTCACGGGCTTTCAACGTGAAGTATCCGTAATGGTAAACCCCCAGTGTCTGGGCCATTCCAATCATGCCTGCCATGTCAAGAGGCGAGACAATATAGGTATGGTCGATGGCTCTTGTCAGCGCTACCGTTGCCCTTCCATAGCAGTCCTCGCGCTCGTCTGCTGTTGAATCTCTCCGTCCTCCACTAAGAAAGCCTACCCCTGTTTGAACAATGACAGCAATGCGAGCTGTCGCTCCTGCAGCAGAGGAGGTGGTGGAAACTCGCAGCCACCATACCACTCGGTCTGAAAGCCATGTTGGAGTAGCAAATTATGTACAGCCGTACGGTTGCATAAGACAAGCAGCTGCGAAGTCGCTCCCTGTTGCAAGTTACGATAATAATTCTTCAGGTGGGTACAGAAGGCAACCACATCCTTAACTGCAGACCTGAGATCCTTAGGGGCTTTCCACAATACTGTGCGGAAGCCTCTAATGGCTACAGTGGACTCATGTGGCACGAAATGGCCAATGTAGATATGGTTGGACTCATGGAGGACTAACTTCGGATATCGAACTGCAACAATGGCTTGGTAGGACAGCATGGAAACTCGTGAGCTGTTAGGGAGAATGATGCCCCATCGATGAGGACTACAGAGTCCAGCTGCTTCAAGGATCGTGGTGCACGCAGGTACCCCAAACTCCTCTGGTGCTGTGGCAATCAGCAGACTGCGAGCACCGCTGCAATGAGGCTGCTGTGTGCATCCAGCTGGCACGAAATTCGACAGTGGAACACCCGCCTTAGGGCGACAGGCAGCTCGTAATCTTACGGAGTGGATGTCCATGGGCCACTGTGCGGCTTGTTTGCAAGCCTCAGCAGACTGAAGAGCTCCGACTCCGGATCTTGGCTCGCATCAGGCCACAGCTGAGCTACGAGGGCTGCCATACGTGCTGGTGGAAGTCGCCGGACTTATCAAGTGCTCGAAGCCCCAACGGCCGTTGCAACAGTTTACGTCGATTGACAGCCGCTGCTCGGCCTTTGGATAGCCCTCCTGGAGTTTGCCTGTGGTCTCCAATGAAGACAGTCAGCATTGGCTGTTGTATGGCAGCAAGAGCTGCAATCTCATGGTAGTTGCCATACTGTTGACTTTCGTCCATAAAGGCAAGCCAGGTGCGAGAAATCCAATGGCCAAAAGAGGAGTAGCGCATCGCCATTTCCGCCGTAGCTGAGCCACCTGTTGCGATGAGTATATCTTTATGTGAGATGATTCTATTACGGTCACTACCGCTTGGTACCTTTGGGCTCCCGGTGCAGGGCCACGCCAAAAAGGCGAAAACCACGCAGAAGCATGGCCCCCCGCAAGCACCAGGCGCACCCTGGGGCGGTACCCTTTCCACACCACGAGGGGCCCCCTCAGTATTGCTCCTGCGCTAGACCTAGCGGTCACACTCACTGCAGTGTGTTTGGGTTATTGGTTCAGACAGAATGGCTCTACCGCCTTTCTCTCACCGGGGTACCCGGATGTAGAGACAAGGCAAGGAGCGGTTGTCCAACGCATCTTCCGAACATGGATGGCCCTGCTCGGACTTGACACAGTCGGCAACTTGTTACGCATAACTGCAGGACAAAACACCAGGGAAAAACACTTCCAATTCCTCCGCCAGCTTAAACTCAGTCTTTATGAGGCCATCCAAGTGCATGCGTTGCAATATCTGCAGTCTAGAGTAAGCTTACAACTTCTACCAGGTGGAGTATCGTGGGCTTGGCTAACCCATCTAGCCACAATGCCTAAACTTGCTGTTAATGGGGTTGCACGCTTTGCTGTCTTGCGGTGGGCAGTAAATGAGGATGATGATGAATGCCTTCGGCTTCGTCTTGCAGGCTCCCTTCAGGCTGAGCAGCGATGCCAGCTCTGTGGCCCAAGCAAAGACCTAAAAGAAGGAATGAAAATGTGATCCAATTCTGGACGCCATTTTGGGGTCCATATTTGGACCCAAAAATGGGGTCAGCCATCGGAGAATTTCGCTGCTGCCCGCACATGTTGTGCAAGCAGATTTGCGACCCTGCAGCTTGAACATGTATGTCAACTCATACCTTTTTCTCTTTGTGCGTCCCAAGTCCGGTTGCTATGTAGAAGGTGGTCGGTCTCGCGTCATTGCATGTCGGTCAGTTGCCGCACTGTTCAGATAATATAGAAGCAGAAATCATGGCCTGCTTGTATCTGGTTGAAGAAGTTTCTGTTGTCGTTAAGCAGCTTTTATGGAGCCGCGGCCTCACGCCCAAGGTGGTCATCCAAGGTGATATTCTCCCGGTGATTAAGTACTTCCAATTTGCAGGTCGTCTCCGAAGACTACATATGCACCAACCGTTGGAAAGCATTCGAGTGACCGTAAGTCTACACCTCCCCGGCAGTCTCTTCGTATACCTGCCTCGAGTTGCGAACGGCATAGCAGATAACTTGGCAGGGCAAGCCTCTCAGTTCCTTTTGGCTAGATATAGGAGCGACCCCTTCTACCTTCAATCGGAATGCTGGGCTGGTGTCCATCAAACCATCATTCCCAACGGGCCTTTTTCAGGTCGGAAGCTTTCACATTCAAAGTTTTGCGCAGCCCTGGAGCCAGCCGATACTTACCCTAGTAGAGAGGCCTAGCATTGATCACGGCCTCCTCCGCAAACACGTGACCCTCCACCTCCATCATCGCCAACTGATCGAATCCTATCTCTCCCCGTGTCTACCGCAAAACTGCAGTATTGAAATTGACTATTCCCCCAAAGCTGCCGACAATCATGGACGAAGATATTGCTGCACCATAGGAGGCCAGCGACTACCGAGGGCCGCCAGGCTTTTACTGTTCGGACGGAATCAGTGCGAAACTCAAAGGGTCTTTTTATGAACTTGTCCGACGCCAGGGATTACTTTTTGCGCCAGACTTAGTACCCCTTCCAACCATTGATGAGTTTCGCGCACAGCTAGCCCGTGACCCCTATAGTCAAAAAGTAGAAGCAATCTGCCCTGACACTATCAAGCAACTCCTCCCACTGAGGATTATCAACAGCTCCCTTGATGCGACATACCGTTATCTAAGATCTCTTGTTGATGACTCCCCCAGTGCTAGTGTAAGCGGAATCCTTCGCCAGCTCTGGTCTTTGAGTGCAACCCTGACTACTCAGTTGCTTCCGCGGTTCCGCCCAGAGTTCCTGGTCAACCATAATGACAGCGCGTTTAGACTGCTAGAACACTTTGAAGCCATAATTGTCGAGGACACCATTCACGCCCTCATTGCCCGACACCCAACACAATCCTTGGTGTGGCTCCACGATGGTTTTTTAGTTGCTCCCCCGCCTCCTGAACAAATGGTAAGGCAAATTGAGCAAGAAGTTCTGTCCAAGCATCAGCTCTTCTTCGGTCAACCCTGGTTCAAAGTCACCTCCCTTGCAGAGGCGCGCAACGCATACGTAGACACCCTTAAGCATACCGCCAGTAGCCAAGCCCTATCCCTCACCCGTCGCACACCCCACAATTGCCACCGTAAGCAGCGCAATGCTCAAGGATCGCCACACATTTGCACCACCCCCTTGGAAGCTCTTGCCAAATTGCGCGCTCGACGTGAACGCCCGACGTGAGCGAGTTGCAACGTCTGCCCGGACCCTTGTTGCTGCCTTGGCGACCAAAAGGCAACCAGTTCTCTTTTGCTCACCTATCCGGGACTAATTCAACCCCTAATAATGAGCCCTAGAATTTACTCCACTATAGTCACCCATGAGCACAAAACTGCAACTCACTAAGTTGACGTGACTCTTACGGAAGGTGACCCGACCTCAAGACAGACGGCCTGCCACTGCCTAGGCAGTTCCAGGCCACTGCAACGTAGTTATTGCTGATTGAGACCTCCGGTAACTGCCAATTAACTTTCATCAGCTCACTACCTTATTTGTACCTACCCCCCGCCAATTTAGTTCTTGTGCTTCATGAACGCTGGTCAGGTCAAGTGGGGTGGGCTCCCAGGGGTACCCTGAGTAGCCCTCCCCACTTGCGCAAGACCCATGAGGCCAATTTAACACTGAACCACACGCCTCGCATGGTGGAAGGCCTTTTCCATGATTAAGTGAGCGAGCCCAAAGTGTTACATGCGCGCCAGCGTTAACCCGGAGGGCACCAAATTGTGGGCGACCCGCTGTTGCCCACCAATTATATGGCACTTCCAGGTGATTAATTAGTCCCCCAGAATGGCCTCAGTTTCAGCCGCTCACTGAGCATCAGCTAACCCTAATTTTCACCCTGCAGAAGCTACCAGGTTGCCAAGCTGTGGAAGCTGTAGCAACTGTTCAACACGGCCGTGCCCACCTCACAGCTTGATTAGGACTAATTCAACCCTTGATAAGGAGCCTCAAAATTTACTTCACTATAGTCACCCATGAGCATAAAGCTGCAACCCACTAAGCTGATGTGATCTTGCGGCCGGTGACCCGACCTAAAGACAGATGGCCTGCCACTGCCTAGGCAGTTCCAGGCCACTGCAACGTAGTTATTGCTGATTGAGACCTCCGGTGACTGCCAATTAACTTCATCAGCTCACTACCTACCTGATTTGTACCTACCCCCCGCCTATTTAGTTCTTATGCCTCATGAGCGCTGGTCAGGTCAAGTGGGGTGGGCTCCCAGGGGTACCCTGGGTAGCTCTCCCCACTTGCACGAGACCCATGAGGATATTTTAACACTGAACCACACGCCTCGGATAGTGGAAGGTCTTTTCCATGATTCAGTGAGCTAGCCCAAAGTATTACATGCTCATTAGCGTTAACCCGGAGGACACCAAATTGTGGGCGACCCTCTGTTGCCTACCCATCATATGGCATTCCCAGGTGATTAATTAGTCCTCCAGAATGGCCCTAGTTCCTGCCGCTTACTGAGCATCAGCTAACCCTAACTATCACCCTGCAGATGCTACTAGGTTGCCAAGCGGTAGAAACTGTTCAACACGGCCGTGTCCACCTCACAGCTTAATTACTGGCGTATCTCACAGCAAAGCTGCACGCTGCCTTGAGCTTCTGCTTGCTTACTTCGGAGTGTCCAGAAGGAATCAACTTCCCACCCAGGGGAAAAGGTGAGAAGGGGAAAAAAATAAAAAATAAAAAATGTGTTCCGGTTTCTCTCTGCACTCCAGCTCCTCAGCCCACAAAGGCATCGCGAAGCTGAGTACAAAACAGTTTGCCCTGAGATGATGGACTAGCGGTAGAACAATTTTGATGTCGCACTTTCTTCTCAGCCTGGTGGACAGTTCCTTCACCAGAGGTGTCCGGGGAATGCATAATCCAGCATTTTAGTTCATTGACAACTGTGTAATTGCCATACGACCCTCACTGTTCCCAAGGGTACCTTGGGTAATGGAGAAGGCTACAGCGACCCGCATCGGGGTGCTCAGGCCCCTTAGGACTGTTATAAAGCACAAAAACCAGTCCGAAGGAAAGCCTTGTAGCATCATATTCTCCGACCCGCCGATGTACCCGCGCATTGTAATCCATTGTACAGTCATAAGCTTCCTGTCTAGGTTTTGGATCTTTTGTTTCGGGCCTCTCTATCCGGGTGCCGTACCAACTGGTCAAGCGCAGTGGGTCAAGGGGAGCAACACTGCTCTTCAGCGTTACGTGCCACCCAAATAGTTACCTTTGTCGAATGGAGCATATCATAGTAAACACGAATGGACGACACTTCCCTGTCCACGTTGTCAGATGCCAACAAATGCTGGGTAGTTATTGCTGAGTTGCATGTCCCAGGGAAAGATATATCTTTTCTGCTCTAACCATAATAGTATCCACCAGCACACTACCCAAACGCTCAACTCCTAATCTCCCACTCTTGTAGCCAATCCTATTGGTGGATGTTTCATAAAACTGGCCAAATGACTAACGGTTGCTCCCAGGGATAATTGTTGCCCATTTGACCTGCGTCCGGTTTACCACATTGAGGAGGGCCCTTTATAACGATATACATGACACACCCTTGCTCGTGATAGTTATTGCAATGTTGGAAGTATCGTCATGCTGAGCAAACGCCTATACTTAGAGTTGTTTCTCATGAACTCAGGCCCATTCGGATTGGTACAAGGCACAGAAAGGAGAGCTTGGTCATGCTAAGGCCCAAGGACCACGGGAACAGTCTACTGGAGACGAGCGGGGCACCTTGATAGAATTACGGCCCAGGGTCCAAACAACAGAGTAGCACTAACTCCATGTGTTTCCGCAATCAGAGGATGGTAGCTGTTGGTTTCTGTCTGTACAGTTAAATTTTTCCCATGCCAGCCATTATCCCCCCTGCATGAATATATCCAACTTGACCATTGGATGTACCTGATTAGTGCCGCCCACCATGTTAGCAATTGTCCGCAATTCTAAGGTACTCATACCCCATCAGTGTACCCTTATCCCTGGTCCTAAGCCAAAAGGGTGTCTATCTAATCATTGGCTGCCCGCAAGTAGTTGTCTGGTTGATGACACAACACTAAATACTACTACAGTGCAGTCACCGCTCCAACAATTGACCCTCAACTACCACGGCCCACTCTAGGTCCCCCAGTATCAGGACGCTGGGAACAGCCGAATCGCCAATAAGGCCTCGAAGCATCCTATTGACATGTTGCATTAGGAGGTGCTCCAAGTGCGTATTATTTGTGTATCTTTGTCATTGCGTCCGTGAATTTGGGCTGTAGCGTACCCGCCCCTGTGTTTCCTGTCCACTGCCCTGCCTGTAGCAGGACGTCCTTCAGCGCTGTGCGGCAATTCGGACCTTCCCCATGCACAGGGCAGCACGCAGCGCAACTGCTGACCATGTTCGTGCCTTACTCCAGCAGCTCCTTTTCGTCCATCGTGTTAAACTGTTGGCCACGGGATTGCAATACCAGTTGGAGGAAACCATGGATGACCTGGACGACATAGGCTTTGACGAACAGGTGCTAAACGGAGTACTACGAACCGCACACCAGGAGATAAGTGGATTTATTGCCCGTTGTGACCAAGCGATGCTCACGACGGAACAACGCATCCTGCGCATATTAGTACGATGAAGTGCCGAGCAGCAATGTACAGACAGGAGTTTTTGACCTGGATGCACTGGGTGCCAACCTGCCGCCAAGAAATAGTCAATGCGGTCTGAACGTCTCGGGAGAAAAGGCATTCCCAGTGCGGTCGCTACTGGCTACCTGACCTGATTGGAATGGAATGCTGTAATTCAGCCCAATGCCGTGTAGCTATTGCCGATTAAGACCTTCACGATAGGCAGTTTTCTCCTGGTATAAACAGACTGGCATCAGCAACTTGTACTTCCTCGAAACCGCCATGGAATCCCTCCAACAAGTGAATTGTCACATTGTAGGTACATCCCCCTTTTTTAAGGGATAGAGCTGATCGAAACTGCTTCACGTACTCAAAACCATCTACGTAAGTAGTCCCTCATGCCACCACCTCCCACCACGCCCCTCACATCATGCCTAGTAGGAACATGACACATGTGTCTCTCATCCCCCTACTGTTCCCAAGGGCACCTTGGGTAATGGTGAGGGTTCAGCTCTGCTTTCACCCTACAAGTTACTCATCTCACTTGGTTCGCACACTCATGATTATCACCCTGGTTCAAACATCCTGACGGTCATATATATCCTCTCAATAATGCGTGCTCCTTGCTGACAGTGCTCCTCAGGGTCTATCGTCTATAGCATATCTTGCACAGACAACCACCTTCCTGTGTCATGCGTTGCTGCCCACCATTGCTCCGCTCCTTGCTACTCCCCTCTGTGTCTATGCCTCTACAATTGAACAACAATGCACCTTCACTCCAACCCAGTCACCGGCAACATGTTGTATACACTTCCCACCACAGCAGGGGTTGTTTTGTTTAGTTTAGTTTAATTTGTGCTTGAACCGAACATGGCTCACTGCCTCCGTCAGCAGCCGTTGGCTCAAACTGCGAGGACACCGCACCTGCATAAGCCAGTGTTGCCTGGGTCCTCCTTGTCCCCAATTTCTAATTTGCTCGCCCGTTCATACATCCAAGCCAACACAGGGTTCTCGTTGTTTGGCCGCTGCCCGCAATAGCGAGTGGTTCCTGTCGTTTGGTCCAACCATACGTCACGCAATTGCCTTCACTCCGGAGAGTGCTGCCACTGCAGGGTACCTGTTGCTGGTATGCCGAAGCCAAACCCCCTTCCGTCTGGCCAAATCAGTGTTTCCGATCAACACCTACTGGACATGTCGGCTGGAATGAATTGGGACATGCAAGATGCCAGCAACGTTCGCTTCCTTGCAGTGAGGGGCACAATATGGGTAGGAGATTGCCAAGCAGCATATAACTTCACGCTGGTGGAATACCAATTGTATATCGACGAGGTACCATGGCTTATCTTTTCTACTCTTGCCGATGTCCTTGAGAAAGAATTTGAACCCGCCTTTTGGGAGACCGTTAACTACGGCCGGAAAGAGCGGTGGGGTTTTCTTGAACCACCCTGGGATGGACAAGCCTACGGTGTTGCGCCACCATATACCAAAATCCGATTATCCATCTTTAATAATGTCGCTCATACCATGCGTGTTGTGAAACCCTTTGTGTGGAACCAGACCCACCTGAAAGTCCACCCGAACGGAGCAGCGATTTTCCATGAGCAAAAGAGACTGGCTTTCCTGCTGCCTTTGATCGTAGAGGCCCATGAGTTGCTACCGCCTAAGCCACTGTTCTGGGTCAATGATGACAATACCATTCCATTGTGGAGAACCACCCTGTGGATGCATGAAGAAACTATACAGTGGTTAGCTGAGACAGGAGAGCCGTACCCAACTGAATTGCGAGATGAAATTCAGCCACGTATTAACCAACTCAAATCCACTCAGCATGCGAAGCGTGCACAACCTCCTCCTCCACCGGTACCAACCAGGTGGACGGAGCGATCTGCAGCAAAACAGCCAGTACAACCACAGCAAGCAACTCCTCCGCAGGACCCTAAGGGTACTCGAAGCACGCCACAACAGGTGGCAGACCGAGAACGGCAATATATGGAATTGCAGTCTATTATTGCTCAAGCAAACCAACGGACGTTGGCAGACAGCCGACAAGAGGATGTCAAGCAAACCCAAAAACCAGCCAATTTGCTGGCCGCAAGTCAACAAAGCACAGACAACGCGGCAACCGCCGCATCGACCAATCCCAGTACAGGCGTGGTAGCAGAAGCTCCTACTCCACAACAAAGCAATCCGCCAGCTAAAATCAGTGCCCAATCATTATTTAACCAAAGACCAGGCCCACCATCGGCCCTACCCGCGAACAAATCACAAACGGATACCCCGGGTACCGGCGTGTTATCCTCCGACCTTCACTCCGCAACTCACAGCAAAGATGACGAACAGCAACAACCTCCAGAGCAGCCCGCAGCTAACGACGACACACCGACAGAAGAATCGTCGCCTGCAGATACACCACATGAATCGCCAGAGACTCAAGCAACTGACACCGCTGGTGCTAGCAGCCCTGAGCCCGCCAGCGACTCCAGGCAGGACGTCGACCTCGCCGCAGCGGACATCCCGACGTTACAGAACATGGAGAAGACAGCCTGTGAAAGAGTGGCCTTCCATGAGACGCGGCTCCTCAATGCCCGCGAGCATCTGACGCGCATCAGGAAGCGCCTTAAAAGAATGCAAGATGACCAATCACCAGGCACTCCGCAAGCCTCTCCTGCCGCCGATATGGAAATGGAAATCATTGACTGATCCTGCAGACAGCTAGCACTGCGTGCACCTGACTGTGTGAAACCACCTGATCAGTGCCATTTCTAATGCCGCCTACCCTACAGATGCGCCAAGAGAAAAGCAGCTGCGTGCCAGGGTAAATACCCCCCGAACCTACCTTATGGGAGAGTACCCACTCAAATATGACCCCCACAAGCCAGAGTAAGGGGATATGGGTTTGTTATTTCTACTAAGCTGTCTTGTTTAGGCGTGTGTCCCAGGTCCTGTCGCCGTCAGTCATCTCAACTCCTGTCGAATTAATATCTACTTTGGGCAAAGAAGGTTACTTAAACTGTCATTGGCTCAAGTGTTTGCACTGCAGCTTTTGTGGCTCCACTAGTTCTCATAGCTAGGTCAGCCATCCGACATCAACTCGCACACCAAGGTAGTAGTCAAACCTTGATTGTTTTGTTTCCTCTTTTGTTTAACTTCCAACGAGTTGGCCCCGCAACGGGGAACCCTGACCCCGGGTGCCGGGCGTTCGGGGTTCCCCTAGCCCAGCCAATCCAGTTGACACATTTTGCACTCCCTGCCCAGATAGCATCTACTACTTCCGGCTGGTCACTTGGCACCTGACACCCGGGTACCGGCTGTTCAGGGTCAAGCCTGCGCCAGCATGCTAGCACAGCTCATGACACCAAACAGGTTCATTTCATTGGCGTCGCCTGACCCTGACGACTCAGATACAGACATCGAACCAGCAGAACCAACCGTCCCAGATAAAACAGTCGAGGATGTGTCAGTGGACAGCGAAACAGAATACTTTGACGCCCTCGAGACAGATGATGACACTCCGTATTTCCAGCAAGGGGCTGAGCCTCCCCCAAGGGAGCAGTGGGAAATTGCCGCACCTATCGATTTCTTCGATGTACAGGGGGTCTCACAAATCAGCCGCCAGCTCGATGAACTTTTCCTCTCGGAAAAAGAAATTGAAACCCCGCTCGGCATGGACGATATCAAACAAAGGTGGAAATGGGCTGATGTCGGCTCTTGTCGAATGCCCCGGTCACCCTTGACATACCCAGCAATCATGGTGGACGAAGGGAACGGAATCCGGCGCCCCGCAGCCAGCCAGGTCCATCATAGAACGCTCTTCCAGTGGATAATAGATAACCTCTCATGGCTGCCACAGTATGCCACCGTCTATGTTTATGTGGACAACCGCAAACTGTCAGGCACTGATCCTCCAGCCTACTGGCCGCATTTCGCACCCTGGATCAAAGGCAGATGTACAGTCACTGGCCCCTACCAGGAGAAAACGACCGCTATCCACTTTCCCATCAATGCTGACACAGGTTTGCATCAGGTCCACTATACCTGGGCTGGTGCGGCAGCCCTGGAGGCGCTGTGCCTAATGTTTCCCACTGTAAATTTTGCACTAATCGACTCTGACTGCGTGCCGACCTCACTGTTTGAGATAGCCGAACTAATCAACCTTATGACGGACAAGGCAAGCAGAGCCGAAGCAATGCAGCATAACATAATGGCCAGCTCTAACCAGTGCCCTCCTGCAGTAATCCTTGCCACAGAAGCCAAAGCTGAACTCAATGCCGGCCTGATCATTGTGACAGGGCATATCCCGATCGGAACGGCTGATGTTGATATGGACCAAGCAACCCCGGATGCATTCATGCCCCCGGCTGCTGCCCAAAGCTCCTCTCCGAGTGATGCGCCCGCCCCAAAAGCACGACGAATAGCCCACCCCGCCAACCGCAGATCAGCAGATGATTGGGTCACCGCACTCCAAGATAGCCGAGCCAGTTTCCTTGCTACAACCGCTGTGCCAGAAGACCCCGCGGAGGCGATGAGAGGCGGATTACTTCTCACCCCCTTACTCGGATGCAAAGCTAGAACCCCGCTTGACTGGACACATGCATGGGCAATGCTAGGCGAATGGGCGGGAGCCATTGCATTCCCCATCCCGGAGCAAGGAGAATGGCCGCGTCATGGAGATGGCCGATACCTAAGACCTGACTTTGTCGAGCGGACCCCGCCCTTCCTTACCTGGGCGCGCCCTATATTCGAGCAAGGTGTGCCACCAATAGTGCACGCCTTCCATGGGAGTAAAGTAGGCCTGGGACACCAACCTCAACAGTGGCAAAGCAAAGGGCTGCAACCGCTTGCTGTGTCGCTCATAGGAGTCGACGAGGCACCCCCGTTATGGACACACCCCACAGGCTGCGATTTTGTTAGAGGGAGTAAAATAGTCGCCAAGCCGCATGTCCTTCAAAACCGAAGTCTTGCCAAGACGCAGGTGTTGCTTCTCCAGAGCCTTTGGACACCAGTGGAAGCCCCCAACAGCAACAATGACCACACACCCTGGCCCAAGACTTGCGAGCCTGCTTATGTCTTCTGCGGTCAGCATGCGAGCCTCCAGCTCCCTACTGCCCCAATCCTCCCGCTACTGGAAGCACTGCAACGACGACTGGCAATTGACCCTAGTAACGCAGAATTAGCCATCAATGAAGTTCTTGCTAGCCATACAGACCCCAAATACACTGATTGGAAACTCACTGTCATGGACAATACCTCCTGGCAACTCAATGACGCTGACCCAGGGTCCCTGGACGTTCAGTGCACTGGGTTGGGAGGAGGAGAACTCGATGAAGATTGGGACGTGCTGCTAGCTGCTAGCTTGCAAAAAGGAAGCGCATGTGTATGGGCCATCCCTTAGCAAACAGGACGATTGGAATGCAAGGGCTGGCACAATTGCAGGTACTGCCCACACACAAGAATACTTGCTGCTGCACATCGCCATGTTTCCCATAGGTGCACACATCTGGTGCCGTGTCTTAGGAATGCCCAGTGCAGACCAATTACAGGCATGAAATTGTTGCGCTTCTGTCCTATTATCCCAGCACATAGGAAACCGCCGTGGCCAGGGTACATCCATGGCCTGCGACTTTTCACTAAGTTATTAGTGGCGCATCCGCTGGTTGGAGTATGCCTGCCCCCTGAAATCCGCCCAGTAGATCTTCTGAGATTAACAGGATACATGGTAGGCTCTCTCTTCATTCGAGGACACAGCGCTGGCTCGTATGCAGGAATGGTATGGGAGACTATCCTCTCGGAATTCCCAGACGTTGGTGGCAAAACCGTGCTAGCGGCCATTGCTCTACCACCATCGCTGCTGACGGCACACAGCCTATCTCAGCTTCGAGAGATCCACCTCATTCACCATGCAGATGACAGGCTTTGCGTATGGAACCCGTCGAACCATGACATCAAATTGCTCAAGCAACGGGGCTTTGCAATCACGCATATCACAGGATGGAGAGCATACCTAGGCACTGCACAGCACAACTACTCGCACTGGACACGAGTTGCCCTCCCAGAGGGACGACCAGATATGGCGCAGTTAGAAGGTACCCCAGGAGTGCTCCCCTTCGAAGTTTACTCACAGGCTCCCCTCCGTCTGATCTCATGGTGCAGCTTCGAGCTCCCGAAGACAGCCAAAAAACTCCTGCGCGAACTAGCTGAGATGTGCGAGCTACCTGAGACCACGACACAGGCACTGGTGACCCACATTGCTGTTCACAACTCAGAGGTAAAAACGGAGCAAGAGGCAACCCAATACTTAGCCTCATTGGCAACTGTCACCATCTCATCAAGGACCAAATTGCTCAACTATACCACCATGGTCCAACATTTTCTTGGCACCTTGCAATTGCCCATGGCTGTCTACATGTTAGACTACTATTTGCCCATGCTCAGTCCCAATGAAGGCTATAATGAAACAGGGTTAACAATGCAAAGTGCAGGACCTATCCGTCAACCATGGCAACCCATTACTTTCGAATTCCTCTTTAAAGGCAGCGAATTTGGACACTGGAAAGTCAAAGGCGGACAAGATGCATTTGCGTTCCGACATCCAAGCCTGGGCAAAACTGAAGTTTTCAGCCTCCTAGCCAGTGATGCGCACCATCACAAAGTTAGCCCCATCGGCACGGGTAGGCTTGTCGCAATGGTAGGCACCGCAGAAGCTCCAGCTGATGACGGAGGAGACCTTCAAATCCTGTTTGGGTTGGTTCTAGCCATCACGCCACGCGCATCCAAAAGCAAGGATGAGCTGGCTGCCTCCCGTATATACAGACAGTGCAACCCCAGATTCATCGAAGTAGCCTTTCTCTCAGGGCCAGCCATTGAATTTTTTGCGAAGGAACAGCTTGTAGCCCTTCAAGACTGGTATAGTGCCTCCGGCCAGCGCCTGGACCCCATTGATGCAACCGTTCAGGGACAGAAAAGCCCGGTCCCAGGGACCTTCTTTCTACATACAATGTGGATGTTTCGGATGTACCAAGCCTACCCGAGAGGTTACCGCTGTCGCGCAAACCCCCCCGTGCAGATACCACCTGGGATTAGGCATCTATAATGTCCAAACGGCAGTTGAAGGAATGGAGGGCAACAAAAAATCACATTTCTTGCATTTGTGCGGCCAGTTGCTACGCCTAGTGCTAATTCCATGTCACGTAGAGGGTGAGCTTCACCCCTGGACCCGATCCACTGCACTATCCTTTGCCGCTGAGCTCGACGGACATGTCTTGGGCACACTCTGTGCAGTGACAATGGCGTTGCTCACCAATCGGTTAGACCTGTGTATCCAAGGGCTTTTCGGAGCAGGCAAGTCGAAATCAATGGCAATCCTCATTCTGGCCTTGATTGAAATTGATGCTACTGATAGCCTCAAAATATTATTCATCTGTAAAGAGAACTCCGGTACTAGATCCTTTGCTGACCTCCTCCTATGGCTCGACCCCCCGTCGGGGGTGTTTGGGCGCATAGGTAGGCTAGTGGGAGACCAAGAACGTAACAAAAGCAGTTACTCCCACACGAAATTCGACATACACCCGAGAGAGAAGGCAAATGCTGAATAAGTGTCAGTTAATTTTAGCCACCGGAGGAACGGTAGCCCAGGATCTTACCATGCAATGGTCCACAATGGGTGGCTTTATGCAAGAGCTCTCCCTCCTGGTCATTGATGAAGGCCAGCAATATGGTACTGACCGAGAAATTGCAGTCATCAGCCTGCTGAGACAGCAACCCCTGGTCTTGTGGACAGGAGACTCTGAGCAGACACCCGGCGGCATTGATCGTGCAGCCCGCAACGCAAAACGATCACGACAACTCCTGTTGGCCAAGAAGCATGGGCTGCGAAGCGACCGCAATTATTATATGCCAGCTAACCTTGCCGATGCAATGATCCGACTGCTAGATGGTTCGGCCAATGAAGGATTAGCTACTCTCAGTCAAATCCTCAAACGAGGCCAGCCCACGTTAGGTCAGCTATGGACAAGCCATCTCTCGCCGCAAGATGAGGAAGACCTCCGAGCAGCCAGCACTGTTCTTCCAGGCCTGAGAGCCCAATTCGAAGCTGCCCAGCCGCATGTGCAACGGCACTCCCGGTTTGTGGACGCAGAACTGCTGGCAGGCACAACCATTAACTTTCCACGGTCCCTTGTGCGCCTCGCCTGGATCCTGCAGCATGCCGCTACCCTCCTGCCCATGGCCGGAGACATACAAGCAGTGTTAAATTCCCAGACCGCCGGAGTAAGTGACATCCATGCTTGGGGGTTAATGCTTCCCTCCAGCTCTAGGGTTAGTCCTGTGACATACCATGCTGTGGTTGCAGTTAGATATCCCGATCTCTGCAGGCAGATCAATGGCCTATGGGAACTGGGAAGTTTTGCCTCGGGAGGACTTCCCGACAAGCCACCAGGGTTCCAATTAGTGCTTTGGGATACTAATGCCAGGATTAACGGGTTGGTAGCGACAGACCTGGAGACTCTGGTGTCAGAGGTACTCACCCCCTTCCCACACAATGCTGGATTTGCAGACGGACTTTTTATAATGACCACGGCAACAGATCACAAGAACAACTTGAACCGCTCCGTGCTCAAAAGGGATTATGTCCGCACCCTGCGTGTAGAAACAATAGCCAATTCAGCAGGAGGAACAGCACAGGTATCAATCGTAGCTCAGCCCAGTATTGGATTTTTAAACACCAAATACTACTCCAATGGCTCCCCCACAGAAGATACCGAAGACTGCCTTGGCAGAATCACTGTCGGACTCACCCGGTCCAAATCGTTAACCCTGCTTGTCTCCCCGCTAGACATGATGGGGCTCATGGGCATGGCGCAGGTGATTGCGACAATTGCATATGGCATCCGGGGCCTCCGGAGAGGAGAGACGACATGGAAGTGGCCTGACTTTGATCCTGACCCAGTTCAAGAGAATCTAGCACAGTTAAGCCGGTGGTCACTGAATTCGGCACCAACCTGGGAGTTCCCTCCCCTTGCAATCGCCAACCAATACTACGACCAGCAAGCCGACGAAGTGAAGCGAGCGAGATACCGTCTGATATTGGTGCGCGGGTCGGACCTTCGTTGGCTAAACAGGGAGCGCCTCCAAGAAGTCAAAGCAGGCTTAGCAACTCAACACAAGTGGCTCCCCGAGCAGAATCTCCCTTTCTCTGAAGTCGTCCTCTATGCCTACGCGGCTGATCGCACACCCTTTCCCACCTACGTGTGCCTGCCCTCAGGACTGTACAAAGCCCGAACCGGGCAAGTAGTAGCGCAAACGGGCCCAGAACAGGAGATCTTGTCCCTGCCTGGTATATACTTCTTTGATGGATGGCGATTACACCCTAAGTTGCCGATCCCAGACCACTTGCCGCGCGCAAAAGAGGCGCCAGTCCAAGGTACCGCTCTCACTGCACCTGCACCTGGTACGGAACCCAAACGGTCGCCTGAAGAAGAAGCGAGGGACATCCTTGCAGTAGCTGCCAAGAATCAGCCCGAAGATGGGCCAAACACAAGAAGGGCAGCTGTCCGCGCATGCAAGTACTTAAGAGCCATGGTCAACCAATATGAGACCACCATCCAAGCCGTGCATATAGCCGCCCGCACCCATACGCAAAAAAGCAAGGGCACGGTAGGACCAGCAGTTGACTATCGCCCGCAAGGAGAAGCCCTCCCAGTTATCTCCGCAGACCTGACCTCCGAATTACTGCATTGTTTGTCCACGCTCCCAGACCCATGGCCCCTGGCCAAGATCACCATAGACATGGAGAAACCGAGCCAGTGGGTCTCAAAGTTGTGCAGACTTTACTTTGCTGATGAGTATGCCAAGCGAACAGTTGGACTGCCCTCACGTAGACATGTCCCGGACATTGCGGGTGCACTTCAAGCAGTCCAAGCCATCCTCCCCAAACTCGAAGTCAAAATGATTGAGTTTTTAGCTGAATGGATGGTCACTCTTCTAATGCCAGCCTCGCACGTATTGGAAGTGAGGGCACCTCACCTTTCCTTTATGATGCTTAAGGAATACTGGTTTAGAGAGCTGTACCTAGGCCTGAAAGTTACAGCATCTTTCGACCGCTCTGAATCATACACCAGAGTGATCGATGGTCAGGTAAGATGTATCACGCCTGAAGTTAAGCCGCAGAATTTGCAGGTCATTTGGAATGTGCAGTTTATCACAGTTTTTGTGCCGGCATGGATGATCCCGCCTGTCTACCATAGCCTGCGCAGAGAAAGCATCAAAACCGCTAGTTCTGCAAGTCCCATAGGTGTCCAGTCGGTCCGCCCCACCTGGTTTGAAGACACAACACCCAAGGATACCGCATCCCAACCACCTCAAGACCCTCAAAAAGAACAGCCCCAGCCACTACACGGGCTAAAGTTAGTTATCAAAGAAGAGGTGTTACCGACGAATGACCAACCAGAATTCCCATCGCTCGAACTGTTGGCTGGCAGAGGCCTTTTAGCACCTGACACATGGAAGTGCAAACGTGCGCAAGTTAGCCTCAAAGCAACTATTGATGTCCCTATGTTGGGTACAATCATAGAGCAAAATGGTGATGGACTCCTGGAAGACTCCCACATGCCCGTGGGATGGCCACTCCACATTGATGGTGCTGTCAGACAGTGTTGTATTCACAGAGCCGCTAGCCTGCAAGAATTAGATGATATGCTCAAAGAATATGACATGAAAAGGGATTCAGTTGAAATCAACCACGACGCGCCTCAATGGTCCCATCATGCAGTGTGGAACCGACGGTATATGGAACCGAAACCAGGATATACACTGGAACAACTATGGGCTGACTCCGAGCCTGCCATAAGCAAGAAAACGACCACGTCATATGAAGTGCAAACAAATGACGTCTTGCGTGCAGTAGCGGCCATTCAGCATCTCCCATCCCCCATTCCACCCGATAGCCCCTTCCTAAGAGCGTTAGGGACAACAGCTGCTCTCAAAGCCCCACCACAAACTGACACCCTAGCGCAAAGAGCCCTGGAGGAATGGGAACGCACTTTGTGTGAAAACAAGGCAGTGGCAATCCTCGCCGAGGTGCAAGCCGGCCGACCAACTATAATCCACAAAGATGGTGGCGAAATGCTCATTGCCATTGTCCTTGACAGGCCACTAGCGGAAGCGAAAGAACTAGTTGATGACCCTGCAGCATTCACTCGCGAAATGACGCGGATCCTGCGTGACAAGCAAACCCACCCACTCATCGCCCAAATGATGAGACCAGCGGAGAGCAGTGATCCACCCCCCGCCACTGCTGCAGCCAGTGGCGCTAGTAGCAGTGGAGAACCTCGCACCACCTCACACGTGCAGTTCCAGTAAGCCACTTGAGGTGACGTAGAGTACCCAAGTTTCCCATCCATGCATTCAGCCTGTAACTTGACCTAGGTTGAGCGGCATTGTCACCATGGGGTACTCATGGTTGATTACTGCCCGCTGCGACTACCTTTGCTGTCAGCATGCCGGAGCCAGTATGGGACGGGAGGCGGTGGGGGGCGGTTATAATAATCCTTTTCAGGGTTTTTAAGTTGTTTTGTTCGTGTTGTTCTATCTTAATTATTGCATGGTAGTGTAGTGCGATGTCAAAGTACATCTAGCCATGGTGCCCGTCGCCGTTTGACCTTCGCTCAACCAATTTTTCGACCGGCCAAATGATCTTCACCACACCTCCACATGCCCTTTCTCGACCAAGGTTGCAACACGGTGAGTGCCAGTTGAATGCCCTGAGGCTTTACGTCTACCTACAAACCTGTAGACAACTTAGTCCTTTGAAATGGAGCGACCGACTCCTATCAAAGACGCCGCTGTCCATCGTCTTGCACAGTCCATCACTCAACTGACCCTCTGCCAGGTCACTACCAGTGAAGTCGATGATGCCACCAAACTTCTAGAGAAGGCCCGACAGAAGCTTCAGGGCATCCAAAACATCCCATCCCAGAGGGTTATTGACCTTGAGGCGGCTATACGCCAACTCCGTCAGATTGGCTGTATCTTGGATAGCTGTACCATATCTGCCAGTTACGAAGTAACCCAGGCGCAGAAAGCCATACTACAACTTCACCATGCAGCCAAGGGAGCCAGCACCTCATCTGAAGAACTCAATGCACAGATATCACCACGTCCTGATGACGAGTACAATCTCCCATACCATGAAAACGAGTTGCAAGAGCACTAGCACAGTGGTGCCTACCGCAACCAAGTTTGATGCAGTATGATGATTGGAAAAGCAGTTCTGAGCGGACTCTGAGTGTGCCCTGAGTGCCGTAGCCTCGATGTCATTTTCACCTTAGATCATGTTTCACTCTCCTGTTTCACTGCGGTAGTTTTTCTCACCACTTTGTTGCGACCCGGCTTTGTCGGTGTTTGCTTCAAAGTGTCAGGGTGAATGTCATGCCGTGAAGGCTGCTCTTTGTGATCTCGGGGATCCTGGCTGGGGGGATCCCTGGTTTCCGCATTGAGCTTTGTTGCTTCCTGCACCCTTTGAAGTGGCCCATGGTGATTTTGTGGTTTTTCCTGTTGTTGTTTTGTGTTATGGGCCTGCGTAACATGACACATAAGTTGTCATCTGCATGCGCCGAGATGATACTAAGCTATCACCTCTTGCCTCAACAGATCTTTTTCACCCATAAACTGAAACCTGTCACGTCACTGCTTTGTGGTTGTGTGGTTGTTTGTCTTTTGTGTGGGTTGTTTTTGTTTGTGTTTGTTTTTGGTGTTGTTTTTGCTTTTGGTTCTTTGTGTTTCGGTTCTTGTTCTCTGGAAACGTGACAAGGGAATAGGACTATGTATCGGTCCTCTACCGGTTTACTTTTGCGGCCCTACAGCTTCGGCCCCTGCGTGAATTAATTAATTAATCTCATATGCAACATGCTTGGAAACATGTTGAACGACCTGGCGGAAGCCATACGGCGTTGGACGGAGAAAAAAAAAGAACTCGACGGACATGTCTTGGGCACACTCTGCGCGGTGACAATGGCTTTGCTCACCAATCGGTTAGACCTGTGTATCCAAGGACTTTTCGGCGCAGGCAAGTCAAAGTCGATGGCAATCATCCTGGCCTTAATTGAAATCGATGCCACTGACAGTCTCAAAATATTATTCATCTGTAAAGAAAACTCCGGCACCAGATCATTTGCTGACCTCCTCCTATGGCTCGACCCCCCGTCGGGGGTGTTTGGGCGCATAGGTAGGTTGGTGGGAGACCAAGAACGTAACAAAAGTAGTTACTCCCACACGAAATTCGACATCCACCCGAGAGAAAGAAGGCAAATGCTGAATAAGTGCCAGTTAATTTTAGCCACCGGAGGTACTGTAGCCCAGGATCTCCATGCAATGGTCCACAATGGGTGGTTTTATGCAAGAGCTCTCCCTCATGGTCATTGATGAAGGCCAGCAATATATGGTACTGACCGGGAAATTGCAGTCATCAGCCTGCTGAGACAGCAACCAGTCCTGTGGACAGGAGACTCGGAGCAAACACCCGGCGGCATTGATCGTGCAGCCCGCAACGCGAAACGATCTCGACAGCTCCTGTTGTCCAAAAAACATGGGCTGCGAAGTGACCGAAATTATTATATGCCAGCTAACCTCGCAGATGCAATGATCCGGCTGTTGGACGGTTCGGCCAATGAAGGCTTAGCTACTCTCAGTCAAATACTCAGACGAGGCCAGCCCACGTTAGGTCAACTATGGACAAGCCAACTCTCGCCACTGACAGACTGCCGGTGGTGGTTCGAATCCCTGCTGGTCCACTCGGGAGTCTCAAGTGCGACCCGCCGAAAGGCAACGGGCGCCGACCACAAAAAAACAAGCCAACTCTCGCCACAAGATCCGGAAGACCTCAGAGTAGCCAATACCGTTCTCCCAGGCCTGAGAGCCCAATTTGAAGCCGCCCAGCCGCATGTGCAACGGCACTCCTCCACTTTCGTGAACGCAGAACTGCTGGAAGGCACGACGGTCAACTTCCCACGATCCCTGGTACGCCTTGCCTGGATCTTGCAGCATGCCGCCACCCTCCTACCGATGTGTGAAAAACGCAAACCCAAGTACACCTCTTGTGTACTCAAATCAACGCTTTCGTAAAAATACTACGCCAGACGCAAACACCTACTGTGTTTGCAGCTCCGCAGTTACTTACTTCCCCACAAAGTCAAATAAAGGAACTTGTTCCACCCCGACTCCTAAGTGCACGTCAGACTCCTTCTTTTCTCTCCAGACGCCACACACAACGGAACAGGTCAACAAGAACCAGGGCAGGCACACGGCCACAGCCCACAAACAAAGAAAGGAAGCAAGCTGTTCCAGTGTGGCTACTGTTTCAAGTGCCCTAGGTGACACTGCAGTTCAGTTCTCTTCGGAACACTTGACACCACTCCCTTGAGCCGATGTCTCAACTGGGAAACTCGATTCCAGGTTTCCAATACACAACCTTCCCTCAAAGGTTGTTGAAACAATTCCGAACTGCTATGATATACAAATCACCTAGTCACAAAACGTCAGAAACATTTCCAAAAGTTCTCAAGTCAAACTGGTTCTCGTCCAAACGCAAGTAACCAGCTAGCCGGTGTTACTAGTCTCTACCAAACGTCTAGACTAGTTACACGGCTACTCAAGAACGAAATGTTCCACTTAAATTCCTATACAAAATCCTCTTGCAATACCGAACAACATGGGAACCTCATGTTCCCTCTCCAAAACAGTTCTTCACACAGAGATGTCTTCTCATAGTTCCAAACCATCGAGGAGAGTAGAATGTTCTGCTCGACTTCTCAGCTAATATCCAGTCATAAACAGTCATAGCGCTAAAGTAGTTCGCTTACTGTCATAACTAAAAGTCAGCATCAAGTCACAAGCATAAAGATCACAATGCAGCTCTCCAGATCAAGTATCTGGAGGCTGAATAAGATACGTAGGCATTGTCCTCACAATGTCGAAGTATCTCACATACTCAAAGGATCTGCTTGACTTCTCAGCTAGTGTCCAGTCTTCAGCAGTCATAGCGCTAAAGTAGTTCGCTTACTGCAATAACCAAACGTCAGCCAATAGTCACAGCTACAAAGGTCATAAAATAGACTTCCAGATCAAATACCCAGAGGTAACAGAAGATACGTAGGCATTGTCCTCACAACGCCGGAGTATCTCACGTACTCACAAGAAGTAATCAAATAGGCTTCACCAACATCTCAGATGTACGAAGCAATGTCGATATTTGCAATAAGTGATCCACTACCATCTCAGTTGGATTCATACTCCTCCAAGAGGTCAAAGAACTTCCGAGATCGATGGAATCATAGCATCCCGACTCAACTGTATAGCGAATGCTTCTGAAAGCATTCGTCCACTATCATAAAGCAAAATAACGCTTCAAACTGTATTCAAAGGAGAATCAAGCTCCAAGTAGATCCACTTAGACTCACTGGTCGATATCTCAGATCAGCTCATGCAGCTTCTCATACCACAAAGCAATATTGAAGCTACTTATGTCTGATGCAGACACCTTCCCATAGTCCAGTTTCACCACTGAAGGCTCAATGAAAGTCAGGTCGCTCCAATGCCAAGTTGCACCCCCAAAGGGTTCAAACTTCCACACCCCCTTTCGACATGACATTCATTTCTCTCTCTATACATACTCAGATGCATATCCAGTATGAACTTCGCCATACCTTCAAGGTCAAACTCATAGAATACGTCGTATTCGCCAGGAGACTTCAATGCTCCAAGCACGGTTGTTCCTCCAACACTTCGCTCATCTTAAATAAACAGTCCATCCATATCCACAACCATCGCCAACACTGATGTCAGCAGTATTCCATAGACTTCACCAGTCCAGAATCCATCGACTGATCAAAGAAACCATGGCGTCAGTTCACGATCAACTACAGTGCTGTTGGTTGGTCCCTAACACAAACGAGAACGAAAAACAACAACACCAACAACACACACACGAGATCCAAGACGGAGACAGACGAAGCACTGACGGGGTCAACACAAAAACAAAGGCCGACTGTTTCAGCTAATCCGCATCTTCCAATGGAAGATAAGCGTGTCAGACAATCGAAACGGTCGTCAGTTCAAAATACTCAGACAAAACTCCACATTCGTGGTGTCACTAATCTTGAACGTGATTACATTGTTGTACCACGCAAACTCATCTTCAGACAAGCTATATACTAGATGTACTGAGCTTCGGACACGCTAGATACCAAGCGCTTTAAGGTTCAGGCACGCAGGGTACTAGATGCACTAAGCTCAGGGCAAATCTCCAAGACTGGACCTTGTCCCCCTTTTGAGATAAAGTCCATCAACCTTCAAAAAAATGAATGCTGACCATCATAAAAGCTGAACCATTACATAGTTAAACAAAGAAAACACATACTAAAAAACAAACTTACAAACACATATATTAACAAGTGTTTCCATCAGACATTTAGCCTGGATCCTTACTGATTCTTCTTTAATTCAAGAATCGGATCTGGCCATGTCATCATCTGGAAAAATGGCGGCAGACAAACACAAGCCACAAACCAAACCAACATCAACAGTAAAACAATCACGATGCACAAACTCACAACGAGTCCACAAACGTGTTCATGTGCAGCACATACATGAGACCTTTCCTACCAAGAGTTGACCCTTCCAGGATACAACTCACATCCATGTTCATGTGCCATACATGCATGAGACCCTTCCTACCGAGAGTTGATCCTTCCAGGATACAACTCAGCTTCACGATGCAAGTTTCTCACCCCCTTTCAAGATCTGCTTCCCTTCTCTCCCTTTTGCAGCGCAACAAAGATCCAGAATGATCAAAGCAGGCCCGTGCAAACTAGAGTGAACCTCGAGCTGGGTGGCGGTCAACAAACCAATTACCAACTATTCTCTCTATTGCACATACTGCATATGAATTGAGAAGATACACAGACCCTGGACTCCATCCAAAGGTGTGAAAAATGGACCCTTTTCACAGCATTCAATAGAGGACCTCTGAGAATGCTCCAGCCATTCTTGTCCTTCTAATAGATACGGCGGAACTGCTGCTTGCCGTCTCTCAGCATGCCGAGTCCATTCGGGGCCCACAGAGCCGTAATGGCTGAAACCTGGTCTCCACGATAAGGAGTAGGTGAAAGCGTTCGTAGGACGCCACTGTTTGGATCCTTTGTAACCACCCCAGTCCTCTGGCAAGGAGTTGCCCCGCCCTTCGGCATAGAGGGACGCTGTTCGCCTGGACGTTCTGGACAATAAGCCCAGAACAAAGATTCAGGTAGCGTTGACTGGGGTGTCACTGCATGTCCACTGGCAGGCGCGGCAGGCACACTCAAAGGTGGTGGAGTGCCTCCATGCAATGCCGCTCCAGTCACACCATGTATCTCTGTGGGTCCAACCACACCAGGAGGATGAAGAGGTGGGTTCGGTGGAATGAACGCACCCATATCTGGAGTCTCAGGTGTGTCCCGATGGGTCCCCTCCGGTCCCATCAAACGGACAAGTTCTTTGAGATTTCGGTTGATTTCCTCAAAGCCACCCTGAAGGGATTTCCTAAGCTTTTCACCTTGGGTTTTGACTTCTTCCCGAACGGCTTTGACATTGTTCTCAACCGTGTCATTCCCCGACAGGGCCCACTTCCCAGCATGGGCGAATTTGTCGAATGCCTTAAGTTCAACAACTTCACAATCTCGGCACTCTGATGTGACACTGCTCCAGTCACGGCAGTAGTACCATATATCTGGGCCTTGAACTGCTCTTTCATCTCACTGAATCCTTTCAAGAGCTCTTTGCGGGCATCAACGACATTTTCCACAGTCATACCCAAGTCCTCTGTCAATGAGGAGATCTTGGCAGCACAGTCACGGATGTTCCTTGCCAAGGCATTGCTTACTTCCAAAACTGATGTCTCAGCTTCTGGCAATGGCTCCACTGCCGGCATCCCTGCTCCTGGACCACCATCCGCAGTCAAACTTGGGCTCCTATGTTCTTCGGTCGCTGCACGACCACGCGACCGTGATCGCCCACGATGCTCATCGCCTTCCTCCCCATGAGCTCCAGTGCCATGGACGCGGGCATCTCCATCGCCCGACATTCCTAGCAGAACCCGCTCGAGCGCAGAGCTGACACTACCCTGTTCGACAGGCCCGGCTGGTGATAGAGCCGCATTCCCTGCACTCTTCAGGTCTCAAACATAAAACCATCACAACAATCAAACAACCAACACGAGGTACATGCTCAACAATACAAGTAACCATATGGACTGTTTCCCAAAATTCCAGATGTTACCAACATACCAGAATTTTGCGAACCAGCAACACATGTTCCAACATGCAACCAACGTATGGACTCGCTTCCAAAGCAGCAAAAAACAGGGAAAAACTGACTGTCCTTCTCTACAAAACCAGCACTCAAAAAACAGTCACCATCCCTAAAACTAAAAACGAGTTTTCTAGAGTTCACTGTGCAATTCCTGTTTCATGCAGCACAAGCTCAAAAAAACAAATCGACTGACAGACATGCACATGTTCTGGAAACGAAGATGTCTCCGTGGTTTGGCCAGAACCCTTCAACAAGTCATCTCCGCAAAACTGCACTCGCCAACTGACAAACTGACAAATAAAAACCTAACTGCAAAACAAGGAACATTGCACAACATACTCAAAATTGTTTGTGTTTCATTTGTTTGTTTCGTTTCGTTTAAATTGAGATTCCACATGACGGCATTCCACACTCTTGCAACATGACTGCATCAAGCCAATAACTGAAATGTGCCAATCACCGATTGCACACGCTCAAGCCGCACTTTCACCTATTTCTCTCATGCATACCAGTACTGCCAGAAGCTCTATTGACTACATCTGGCAAATTGATCACACAGAAATGGGTCACAGGTATTTCAACCTTGCAGTGACCTCTGATATCGGCCTAAGATACGCTCACGCATCTCAAAAATCTGCCTTTGCATCTCGATCTCCAATTCTGAGAGATGATCGCGGAACATTGCCATGATGTCCCGTTGGTTCGCATTCAAACGAACATCTTCAAGCAAAGGTAGAAGCCATTCCATGAGAACAAGCATAGTCTGGACTATCCGAAAGATACTCGTCAACTTCTCCAATCCGACAATCCACTCAATGTACCTTTCTTCCATTGCTTCACGTAGTGGTCGGTTGTCGCGATTGTCCATTCTTGGTATAGACTATGTGGCGATACTTTCCTTGAGCTTAAACGCTTGAGCCACTCACATTCCAGTGATTTCTCAACTCTTACCTCCAAAGACTTCTAGGCAAGTTGTCGGAGTCTTCACTGTCCAAACACCTACACTAGTGCCTCCAGGACCTACTCCCAACCTCAGCCTATCAAGATATTCTCAACGCTCCTCTCCAGGCAATCAATTGACAAGTCACTTTCAACACATGACCTACAGCCAACATGCCACAAAAAGGAGTGAAACAAAAAACACACATCATTGCAAATCTCAGTACAGGCTGATCTCTTGACTGTGATCCTTGCCGCATACAGTCCCTCTGAACCAACGACCCATGACCCTACAGTCAAACTCCAACTCTGCATGACAACTTCACATGTCCAAATTCAAAGTTCCCCACAGCAATGCAAACTGTCAGTTCCTCACATGAGCAACGCAGACCCTCCAGGCTGTCGAAGGAACTCTTTCTTCTTTCCTTTCCGCATTTCAAACTGTGATTCAAAAAAAACTATTCCTAATACTCCATGGTCTGCCCGATTGCTATACTTGGATCCTGACCAGTTAAATGAACTTGGCAGCCATCTCACTAATGCGGTACAACAAGCGCCCGTTGCTATCCCACTCCTCGCACTTCACAGGTCCATGCCAGCGATACTCAGTGGGCTTAGTCTTCTCCAAGATTCCACTCTCAACTTTCACAAGGTACCCGAGCGCAAAGACTTCCATTTCCATCACCGCATAGTCTTTCTGATGGAACTCACCCTTCAAACCTTCAGGTGTCCAATCCATAAAGTACTGGGCACGATCCACAGCCTCCTTAGGTCCCAAACGTAGACCAAAACGGCCGGAGTATTCATCTGGAAACACTTCATTGCCCTTGTTCAACTCTTCCAGCTGCTTAGGCGTCAAAGCAATCCAGAGCTTGATCGACTCCATGTTTGAAACACGGACACACAGCCACGGTCTCAGAACTCTTGACACAAAACAGTCACAAACAGCTGCGGAAACATGAATGGAGGTTCATCCAAAGCTCATATTCTTGGAAACCCAAAACTCACACACTTCTCATGTGCAGACATCACAAAAACTGACCCAACGGCTTTCCTTGTCGCTTCCAGCTTTACCTCTCTAAGCCAACGACCTTATACACCTCTAGGTCACAAACAGTTCAACGTTTCAAGCTCCGACATCAAAAAAAACAGAGCTAAACGGGTTATCTCTTTCCAGGCAGCCAACCGCAAAGCACAAAAGCTATTCCTACTGACGTCTCCTCCCAAACCAGCAAACTATGGCCTAACTAAGATCACTCAGCCCAACCTCTCTGAGCAAGTCTTCTTCAGCTGTCCTCTCCGGGACGTCACTCACACTCGTCAACTCATCATCCGAGTCGACACGTGCATCCCCGTGACCTTCCTTCCCAGATATAGACATCGCCGCAGCATCAATCAACGGTGGCTCCCTTCTGATGCCCGCCATACCCTCTTCCGCATTAATGACAACGGGTGTGGCACAAGTAGCCGCGTCAATGGGATATTCTCTACGTCGCCGATCCACATCAATGACAACAGGTGCAGCACAAGTAGCCGCGTCAATGGGATATTCTCGACGCCTCCGATCCACATCAATGACACCAGATGCGGTACAGGTAGCCGCATCAATGGGATATGCTCGACGCCTCGCAGCTTTGATAGACTGGCCCTTCTTGTCGAAGCTCTCCTTGATCACTGATGGCTTAGTGCTAGACGTCACGGATGTTGACTCCTGTTTAGACATGGCAGCTAGAGCTACCTCTGACCTTCTTGAACCATACTTGGCGTCATCAGTGACAAGCATGACTTCCACCTTCAATCACCCACAATGTACTCAAATAAAACAAAATTTCATGCGTATTGGGCTCCTAAAAATCAAATCATCAGATTGAGTAACACTGTCATGACAACGCAGAAAGCGCTCTTCACATGCTCATCCCAGTCACCTGATACACCTTCTCTTATCACACTTCAAAATACCAACTGAGCTCAAGACCCAAGACGTGCCTAAGTTGTTTGCAAGAACCATGCACCTGACACCATCAGTTCCCAACCTTTGCACCTTGATCTACCTCAGTGTCCGAGGATGTCGAACCTGGCAATCTGCTGTCCACCCTCAGGGAGTTCCAAGTTACAATCTTGCAGCAAGTTACCTACCGTCACTTTCTACTGCCGAAACGAAAAAATCCTACGTCTAGGAACGCTCCATCCATGCAAACATCTTCAGATACTCCAGCGTAGCCTTGCACTAGTGACCCTACGCTAGCAATACGTCACACCATGACACAGACCCCTACCAGAACACTGCCAAGACCACATGGACGCCTCCTACAGACAACGTACCTACACAAGGTAACAATAAAAACTTGCTCTGACAGAATCCAACTGTCACCACAGACTCAACTCCTCCGTCCAAGTCACACGTCCTGCCCAGGGCTGACTAACTCTGTATGTTCTCCTACAGGTACCGCTGTCGACAGCTTACTATGGATCCACTTCTGTCCAGCCTACCAAGAACAAACCCTGCCGAATCTTGCACAACTTGCAAACGAAGAGTCGTTCAAATAAAACAGTCCCACGATCCTCATGATCCTTTGAAATCTATACATAAAACAGGGTCCCAAAGTTACCTGAACCCAAACAGACTCAAACCAACTTCACACTCCCTAGTGACCTTATACTTTCAGACCATCACCTCCTGTGAAACAGGTGCACCTTAGTACGAGCTCATCTCTGCCTCTGCGCATAGAACACGGAGCTCCAATATCCAAGATCCCAATTTCACCTTAGATGACGTCCTTAGCATCTTGTCACAAACAAGGGTCGGCGGAAGATGGTGTGGGTAGCCCTTTTCAGGGCTCCGCTACCATGTGAAAAACGCAAACCCAAGTACACCTCTTGTGTACTCAAATCAACGCTTTCGTAAAAATACTACGCCAGACGCAAACACCTACTGTGTTTGCAGCTCCGCAGTTACTTACTTCCCCACAAAGTCAAATAAAGGAACTTGTTCCACCCCGACTCCTAAGTGCACGTCAGACTCCTTCTTTTCTCTCCAGACGCCACACACAACGGAACAGGTCAACAAGAACCAGGGCAGGCACACGGCCACAGCCCACAAACAAAGAAAGGAAGCAAGCTGTTCCAGTGTGGCTACTGTTTCAAGTGCCCTAGGTGACACTGCAGTTCAGTTCTCTTCGGAACACTTGACACCACTCCCTTGAGCCGATGCCTCAACTGGGAAACTCGATTCCAGGTTTCCAATACACAACCTTCCTTCAAAGGTTGTTGAAACAATTCCGAACTGCTATGATATACAAATCACCTAGTCACAAAACGTCAGAAACATTTCCAAAAGTTCTCAAGTCAAACGCAAGTAACCAGCTAGCCGGTGTTACTAGTCTCTACCAAACGTCTAGACTAGTTACACGGCTACTCAAGAACGAAATGTTCCACTTAAATTCCTATACAAAATCCTCTTGCAATACCGAACAACATGGGAACCTCATGTTCCCTCTCCAAAACAGTTCTTCACACAGAGATGTCTTCTCATAGTTCCAAACCATCGAGGAGAGTAGAATGTTCTGCTCGACTTCTCAGCCAATATCCAGTCATAAACAGTCATAGCGCTAAAGTAGTTCGCTTACTGTCATAACTAAAAGTCAGCATCAAGTCACAGGCATAAAGATCACAATGCAGCTCTCCAGATCAA
This sequence comes from Cladocopium goreaui, assembly GCA_947184155.2. NCBI lineage: Eukaryota > Dinophyceae > Suessiales > Symbiodiniaceae > Cladocopium > Cladocopium goreaui. The sequence goes on along the minus strand of CAMXCT020003049.1, from coordinate 35,735 downwards.
GTATCTGGAGGCTGAATAAGATACGTAGGCATTGTCCTCACAATGTCGAAGTATCTCACATACTCAAAGGATCTGCTTGACTTCTCAGCTAGTGTCCAGTCTTCAGCAGTCACAGCGCTAAAGTAGTTCGCTTACTGCAATAACCAAACGTCAGCCAATAGTCACAGCTACAAAGGTCATAAAATAGACTTCCAGATCAAATACCCAGAGGTAACAGAAGATACGTAGGCATTGTCCTCACAACGTCGGAGTATCTCACGTACTCACAAGAAGTAATCAAATAGGCTTCACCAACATCTCAGATGTACGAAGTAATGTCGATATTTGCAATAAGTGATACCACTACCATCTCAGTTGGTTTTTTTCCGTCCAACGCCTTCATGGCTTCCGCCAGGTCGTTCAACATATTTCAGAGCATGTTGCAATTGGGATTAATTGATTAATTAAGTCACGCAAAGGCCGTTGCTGTAGTGGCCGCAAAAGTAAACTGGTGGAGGACCGATACATAGTCCTATGCACTGTCACGTTCATCAAGAAAACCAAGCAAAACACCAAGAAACAAAGAAACAAAAACCAAAAACAGCACCAAACACAAACAGAACACAAACACACAAAAACAAAAGCAAACAAACCAAAAAACAACACACACCACAGAGCAGTGACGTGACAAGTTCCAGTTTATGGGTGAAAAAGATCGATTAAAGCAAGAGGTGATAGCTTAGTATCATCTCGGTGCATGCAAAATGACATCTTGTGTGCCATGATGACGCTGGCCCATACAATAAACAAAAAACAAGACACGCCACAAAAACACCATGGGCCAATTCAGAGGGTGTGGGAAGCAACAAAGCTCAATGCGGAAACCAGGGATCCCCCCAGCCAGGATCCCCGAGATCACAAAGAGCAGCCTTCACGGCATGACATTCACCCTGACACTTTGTTTTTTTTTTTTCCTCCGGTTTGGCCGATTCGCACTAGGCACGGTCCTTACAATTGCGTAAGCGGTGAAAAGCATTCAGAAAAAGGACACGTGTGGTCCAAAAACGCTGGCAAATCATCACATCAACACAAACCAAAAAACGCAACCAAAACGACCCGCAAATCCCCCAGCCAGATTTGCGTTTCGCCATAAAGCAAAACAGCGAAGCAACAAAGAACGGGGCCGGGCCCAAACAAAAACCAAACCAAACAACCAGTGATTTGCCAAGGATACAGTGACGTAAGCCACTGTATCATCATCAAAAACATGCAAACTAATTAAGTGCGGCAGAGCGAAAAATATAGTGCACGATCACCCAGAATCTCATCGCCTATAATCCGTGACTGCCGCTCCAGCTCTCTAATAGGTAGGCAAATCAGGAATAGTTGACAGTACAGCTTCGTACCAGTTGCCAGTCTCATTGTCACAGTGGGTCATATGATGAGAAGTGAAGTTGGAGTCCAGTCTCTGTAGTGAGATACTGCCGCAGTGGTGATGTGACTTAATACCCCCCTCAAGGGGGGTAGGGATTGACAGCCTGTAGGTCATGCAGGACAAAATGTGTAATTCATCACAGATGCTGTCAAATCGTAGGAAGCCAAGAGGACCTGGAAAGGTGCCAATGGTAAACGAATGCCGCAAAAAACTGATTCTCTCCGTAAGGTCATTGCAGATGAATAAAATACACTCGTGCAGAGGGTAGGCTTAAGCAAAGAAAGATTGCTACTAGCGACCTGTACTCAATTGTGCCGCTCTCGCATGTCAGTCGTGCTCACGCCACTAACTTGAAGAGGTGACTAGGTTCGCTGTACCAGCACCAGATTGACAAGCAGGATTCACACGGTGTCATCGTCCCTGCGAAAAAAACTGCTGCGAATCAGATGTTCCAGAGGTTCGCAGTGCATCTCGCATAGGGCCGGCCACTCTCCCCTAGAGTGAGCCAGTAGCAGAATCACAACGTCCCATCAGCGCACCGATCCATGTTGGCAGGCTTTGCTGCACGAGGGCGCTCCAGACTGAACAGCAGGAAGCACCACTGGACAGCGCCAGTAGAGCTCACTGCAGTGCAGCCTGGTCCATGGCTCTACCGGGGATCTACCGCCCCTCCCGGAGAAAACGCAGAAACAAAACAGAGTGAGAAGGGCCCTCCCCAGACAGCCAACGAAGAAGCCACATGAATCAAACAGCCTAAAGCCACAAAAGGGCAAAAAAGAGGTAAAACGGAGAGGGGGGGACGGTGACAGAAGTCTGCCCCACCGCAAACGAATTCAGAGGAGCTAGAGCTAAGACCAATGTAGTAAGGTGAAATAACAGAGCAATTATGTAGGGCGGTAACCTCAGTATCCAGGCAGCAGGTTGACCAGAAGACACCAAAACCACCAAAGAGAACCCTGCCATCATGGGGGGAAGCAAACCACACAAGGGGGAGAGGCCAAAACAAAACACACACAACGACACCGGCCACACAGAAAGAGCGAGGAGAGGAGCCAGGAGGCAGCAAAGGACAGAGGGAGAGGGACACACCCGCACCAGAAGGGGTACAAATGTGCCTTAGCGGAGTTCAAAAAAGGGGCCAAGGATCATACAATGATGAATACCTCAGTGAGGGTGCACACAGCACTCCAACAACACGGGAAACATGGTGTAGAGGGAAAGATCCCCACACAGGGCCAGAGGCCTTTAATGCCATGAGACACAATGAAGAGGGGAAATCAATGCACAGCAATCACTCCAAGCACAGAGGCAAGGCAACAAGGCCGTCGCCGGAAGCAACGATACCCCGAGGGAGGGACCAGTAACACCTGGACCACGGCGCCAAGGAGGAACATCCGAGGGGGAGTGAGGGTCACGTCAGGCAGGGAACAGTAACCTCAAACAGAAAAAGACAGAAAAAGGCACCAACACCTAATGTAGCTCTGCAGATGGCAAAATCTATGGACGAGTCAGCGAATTCAAGTGCCTTAGTCGGTGGAAAGGGTGGGGGAGTGGGTGGCTCATCAAGACGACATCTGGGGACAACAACAGCATCTTTACCCATCGATGATTGTCAGGCACAGACTGCGAGAAAGCGAGTGCGTGCACTAGGCTTTCATGGCAGAGGCAACCTTAGTACAAGCTAAGCTCTCGACGGGACAGCCCATTGAGAAAACAGGTATTAACGGAGCCATGGGCCCGATCTGTTAAGCCTAAGCTGGCACTCGCACACAAAGCCAACTGTGGCTCACAACTGCTGGAGAGATCTGGGTTGGTTGGAGCCAGGCATGTGTCGCATGAGGAACCTAACAATTATAAATGGGGAAGCTGTGTCTCCTGCTGCATACCAGTGCACCTGTCACGTCTTTGGACAGACACACTGGGTATGAACAGTTCACTGAAGAAGATGTGACAAATGAACCTATTAGACACGAAAGTCATCTTCCACCACCATGATTGATGAAACAAAAACCAACTAATGGGTGAAAACCCGGAGTGAAACAGAAAAGAGAGAAGAGGAGGGGGGAGGGGGGGTGGACACACGGAGGAAAGTGTGATACTAGGGGGTTGAGCTGGGGATCATGTCATACCTCTCGTGAAATGTTCCAGATGGTGTTTTTTGTCTGCTATAATGGTATCATACCATTCATTGGTGAGCCCAAATGAAACTGGGTTCACTGCCTGCTGGGCAGTGGCACGCTGATGAAGCGCTCTGAGCGCCCTTCGATGTTCGTCCAGATCCTCAGGAGGGACCCTCCTGCGGACTCGCCTGTCTGGGAAGTTTCGTTCCCGCAGGTTGGTTTGCAAGGCATGTTCCGCTATATAAACTGCTGGTTGCTGGAATAAAACTCGCTCCGCGAATCTGTCGAGATGGACTGTCCACTCAGCAAACATATGGCTGTGTGACAGTTGCTTCCTGAGTCGCGCCTCTGTTTGATGAAGGCTCCCATTCATATGCCACAATAGTAAAAGACTGTAATTGGAAGGCCAGTCAAGTGGGCACAGTGTGGCTGTTTCTTTCCATTTTTCGGGGGTAAGCCCTTCTGGAGAGGGAATGATCACTTCCAGAGTAGTACGATTCGATCCGAGGGGTTGGAGACCTCGCATCATACATGGTTCAACGAGCCCTGCGGTGTACCCATTGATGAGCTCCTGGAAGCTTCCAGCCATTTGAAAGTCTTCATCCAACCCCAGGTGAAAACCAGGCAAATTTTTAGCAACAAATTTGACTGCTTGGAGCAGCTGTTTTTCTCCTTCCACGGGAGTCTCGTCACAGGAACGTTTCGGGCACGTGAGGTTGATTTCTTGAGGTTTCTGTGCATTCTCAGGAGCATTCTCGAGGAGTTTGGGAGCAATTTTACTGGCCCAACTAGCCGGAAACCATGCCAAGAGGGCAGAGGCGCCACTCGTAAGGTCCACTAACCCAGTAGTGCGCCGATGCGGCCGATCTGTGACTAGAACTTTAACAGGGCCACTCGGCGCTCGACTCCGATTCACCTCGGAGCTCTCGCGGGCTGAGCCAATGAGTTCAGACAGGATGGGCCGAAACCAGTAAGTGGCATACAACAGGCATTCAGTTTCTGGAGTCACCATGGATTCAGCCAATCTCATCAACGAGCTCATCGCCTGGGCGAGCTTCTCTGCCAATCGAATTGTGAGAGCCCTGGCTGTTTGCATAAGGACATCCTCCACCCTGGCACCTTGCCCGCGCAACCACAGTTCACCGGCCACACTCAGCAAGACACGCGCAAACTTTTCTTGGATGGCAATCAAAGACAAGGTCAGTCTCGCCTGGAGCCACAGCGGCGGGAGAATGCCAAGGTTTTCTGGTATGCAGAATGGGTTTCCGTCAGGTTGGATATTGTCAATTAACATTGCTAGCTTATCAGCTGCGCTCCAGATCTCGTCCTCAGAGGGATCTTCAGCTGCTTCAGGTATGGGTGGACACCATGAGATGGTAGGATCTTCTGGATCACTTTCTCCATCGGTAGAGGCTGCTTCTTCATCCGAGGAGGGGTCGCTCACTGTGTCTCTTGCACCCTCCGGGCTTGCAAGTTTCATCGTGCCTGGATCAAATTGGCGATCTAGTGTGGCCAAAAGCTCCGGTTGCAACCGATGGGCATCAAAATAATGGATACCAGGGATTACAACGAGTTGTCGATCCTGTATACCAACATGAAAGAAAACCTTGTGACCTCTATGTCGATGAACTAGGGCAGGGGACCCATTGTAAGCTGCACACAGCCAGAGGGGAGATCTGTAACCATCAGCAGCGTAACCATATAAGTATTCACGATCAATTGAGCAGGGGAAAAATCCGCTGGTCGTCAGCACATGGTCACGTGTGCGGGGCTCTAGCGCTGCGAGGACATTAGGGGGAAGCCGTAGCCTGTCTCTGCATGCCACTACCAACCGATATCGTCTCCACGCTCGTGTGCCATTGGTGGTCACTATCATGGCAATAGCAAGGGGCGGTTTATCTTGGGGAGTAAAGGGTACCGATAATCCCCAGTCCAGTATGGCACATCTGTCGCTAGGGTAGTTTGTAGGGCCATGGTACTGAATGTCACGGCCTTTCAGCGTGAAGTATCCGTAATGATAGACCCCTAGTGTCTGGGCCATTCCAATCATGCCTGCCATATCGAGAGGCGAGACAATATAGGTATGGTCAATGGCTCTTGTCAGCGCTACAGTTGCCCGTCCATAGCAGTCCTCGCGCTCGTCTGCTGTTGAATCTCTCCATCCTCCACTGAGAAAACCTACCCCTGTTTGAACAATGACAGCAATGCGTGCTGTCGCTCCTGCAGCAGAGGAGGTGGTGGAAACTCGCAGCCCACCATACCACTCGGTCTGAAAGCCATGTTGGAGTAGCAAATTATGTACAGCCGTACGGTTGCACAAGACAAGCAGCTGCGAGGTCGCTCCCTGTTGCAAGTTACGATAATAATTCTTCAGGTAGGTACAGAAGGCAACCACATCCTCAACTGCAGACCTGAGATCCTTAGGTGCTTTTCACAATACTGTGCGGAAGCCTCCGATGGCTACAGTGGACTCATGTGGCACGAAATGGCCAATGTAGATGTGGTTGGACTCATGGAGGACTAACTCCGGATATCGAACTGCAACGATCGCTTGGTAGGTCAGCATTGAAACTCGTGAGCTGTTAGGGAGAATGATGCCCCATCGGTGAGGACCACAGAGTCCAGCTGCTTCAAGGGTCGTGGTGCTCTCAGGTACGCCAAACTCCTCTGGTGCTGTGGCAATCAGCAAGACTGCGAGCACCGCTGCAATGAGGCTGCTGTGTGCATCCAACTGGCACGAAATTCGGCAGTGGAACACCCGCCTGAGGGCGACAGGCAGCTCGTAATCCTGCAGAGTGGATGTCCATGGGCCACTGTGCGGCTTGTTGGCAAGTCTCAGCAGACTGAAGAGCTCTGACTCCGGATCTTGGCTCGCATCAGGCCACAGCTGAGCTACGAGAGCTGCCATTCGTGCTGGTGGAAAATAGTCGCCTGACTTATCAAGTGCTCGAAGCCCCAATGGCCGTTGCAACAGTTTACGTCGATTGACTGCCGCTGCTCGGCCTTTGGACAGCCCTCCTGGAGTTTGCCTGTGGTCTCCAATAAAGACAGTCAGCATTGGCTGTTGTATGGCAGCAAGAGCTGCAATCTCATGGTAATTGCCATACTGTTGACTTTCGTCCATAAAGGCAAGCCAGGTGCGAGAAATCCAATGGCCAAAAGTGGAGTAGCGCATCGCCATTTCCGCCGTAGCTGAGCCACCTGTTGCGATAAGTATATTCTTATGTGAGATGATTCGATTACGGTCACTACATCGGACGTCAATTTTGGAGGCGTAAGCCTCTCCTTTACCCTCCTCCATGCGTCCAATTAGCCTGCCGAAATTCTTGATTGTGGGGGGCGCAAGGTCACTCACTTGATCCGCCAGTGCTTTGGCAGCTACATTCTCTTTAGTGTAGACGATTGCAACAAACTCATTCAGTTCGCAGCTTAGGGCAATGAGCAGGACCGCAAGGGACCGCGTTTTGCCAGCACCAAAGACCCCTGCAATACATAAGTCAGATCTTCCAGTCATAATGGCCAGCAAGAGTGCAATTGAGACTGTCAAGACATGTCCATCACCGTGTGCTGCTAGGGGAAGGAGATGTTCACGATAGTAGCTGTCATGGGCCCCATCCATCAAGATCGCGGCTGGTGTCAAAAAGCGGCACAGAATTCTGACTAACGCATCAGTCAGTTGCATTTTGCGCTCGCTAGCCATCCGGCGAACAGGTATATGCGGCTGCACGATGCCCATTGCCAATGGTAGGCGCGACTGGTTAGCTTGTGCAAACACTAAGAGTTCATGGCGGCTGCGTGTGTCTCCTAGAAAGGCCAGCTCTTCCCAAACAACGGCCATGGACGGGTGGTCTTCAATGGGTTTCAGCCAGTCCTGTGCAGGATCAAAATAACTCATTGTTTTAAGATGCTGGTCCAAAAGTCGCCCACAAAAGGTCCGAGCAATAGGCAGAGAGACAATAACAAGCTCCAGCAACTTTGGGGCAATGCGCTTGAGCGCTCTTTGAACAGGGTTTTTGCTAGTTCCGCTCGACATCACCTTCTCATGTACCAGTGCTATGACACAACGCTGCTGATTGTCTGGCAACTGGAGTATGCCCAATAGTGCTCTGCCTGCCATCACGTTCGCTTCCAAGTTGCCTAGGTTCCCAGCTTCACAGAGAGCACGCGGCGACAGCGCTGGAACATCGGAAGGTGCACTAAATAACAGGAGTGGAGCACTATCAGTATGTAGGTGGATGACATGAAATCCGGCATACGCCTCATATTGATAGGTAACCTGTAGCCGTGTTCCAGTCTGTCCTCGCTTCTTCTGCTGAGCAAGTTCTACACTGACCCAAGGCTGGAGATGTTGGAGCTGCCGTCCCGCATGATAAGCGTCTAATTGCGGCAGCACCATGTCCAGGAGGAAGATGAGGGTGCGTAAGGAAAAACCACGCAGGAATTCCGCCAGTAAGTTGCGAACTAGCACTCCTCCCTCATCATGGGACCCTCCCGGTGTGGGAATCATCGCAATCAGAGCTGCTTGCAGGTCAGCTTCCGTTTCAGGCTGGCCATCCCGGATATCCCGTCCGTCAATGGGCACTGTGTGCAGTTCAGTGTTCCCTTCTCCAGCTGCTTCTAACAGAGAACTTAGAGTTGTCTTGAGGTGTTCCGGAAGGTCAAAGCTAACCCATGAAAGTACACGCAGCAAACCCTCGCAACGTACCCCATGTGGAATGACTTGCGGGGTAGTGATTTGTAGTCTTTGGATTTCATGAACCCCTTCGTCAAGATCAATGAAGAGCAAGTGGCCATAGGAGTGTTTAGCACGTCCACTCCATGTGGGGTGCCCTTCTATCAGGACAATCTGATAGTTGAATTCTGTCAGAGAGTCAGGTTTCCACACACAAAGCCGGTCCTCCAGGCAGTGCACCAGTGTGACTGTGCGCTCGCCCGTGGCAAGTCGCATCATCTCTGGCGGCGTCGCAATCGCAGCAACTTTGGTGAGGCCAGGGAACACAGCAAACGCACTCAGGATCTCGTGGACAGCAAGGCCTGTATAGGACCCTGCCGAGAAACCATGCACGTTGACATCCCTGCCACCGCTTGTAGCCGCTGTGGGGACTAGCTGTGGAAAACATGACTTCAGAAATAAATGTTTGCCTTGCGGATGGTAGCAGCGAAAGATTTGCATAATTGCTGTTGTCCAGGTCGGGTGTGGTGGCCTGGCATGGGCTGGCCGGATGTTCGCAGCCTCAATTAGGCGAATCGCTCGCGTGAGCAGCAGCTGTTGATCAGCAAACTGTTCAGGGAGAAAATCTCGCCAAGCTGTCCATCCTTCTGCCGTGGAGAGTAGCTGATAGATCACATACTCATGCACAGTTTTGGTGAGGCCCAGCTGGGTGATATGGTCTTCCCAGTCATCAGTCATCGCAAGCGATGGGCCATACACCTTGGTTTGCGCAAGATTTTGCAGAAAAATATCATATTCATGCTCGCCACTAAGTAGGCCACCCCCTAGTCCACTGCAATGCACTTCAAGGGGTCGGTCTTGCATCGGGGCGTCATCTTGCCAGACTTCAGCGAGGGAAAATATCCAGGAGGCCCACTCTGCAGAGCCTGTGAGGGCTACGGGCAGCGCATCCGCGAGTTGCCCCCCACTGTAGTGTTGTTTGGACACTTCCCCAATATCTATGGCCTGCTCGTTGACGGTGACTTCCCACTTAGCCATCTCTCTGAAGGGTAACGGAAGACCAAACGCGAGGGGAGCTGCCTGCTGTAGCGATGTACATGAAGGTTCAGATTGTTCCTTCCGGTGCCACAGTCCACACAGCAATGTGAGTTGAGCTTGGGAGAGAGGAACAGGAGGCACTTTGGCATGCAGTCGCAGACCAACCACTGGAAGGAAATTGGGATGCAACCATTGGGGCTTCCATTCTTGTGTCCCAAATAGAGCCGCAGCCAGCGGCAACCAGCCAAATTGGGCCAGCTCAGCGAGACTGCTGGGCATTCTTTTCTTGGCATTAGTGCCAAACCCATGCAGGATAACAGGCCGCATGTAGTGTGGCTCAATCGTCATGGCTTGGTACATCTTGTCTCCAGGTAGTACTCGTACGCTGACTTCACCCGGCAACAGGCTAAGGGTCGGAAGAGCTCCTTGCTCATATGCAGGCCGAGCCCATTTGTGGAAGTTGGGTTGTCTGCCTTGGTAGCCATCAAGGATTCTCCGTAGATGACCGTGGCGCGGCCAGACTGAGGCTGGGACCGGAAAAGTGACTAATCCAGACCACTGGCCCAACACACTCCACGCATGGCACCAATCTGCAGTGACCCGGGTGGACGTGCCAAGCAGAGGAGAGCCAAGTAATCCACTAGCGACTGCTTGCTCAACGTCAACAGGTGGATATGTAGTAGCAAGATAGGCTTCAACATGTCTATGATAGGCACTGGTAATAACATGGGCTATTTCATCAGGATCAGTATCCGAGTCCTCCAATACAGTGATGGGCACAGGGCTCTCATGACCTGAAGCTAATACAATGACCAGGCCCGCATTAATTTCAGTGAATGCCTCACTCACTAAGATGACTCCTTTGGGCCGACACTCAGCGGCAGTTTCATCCTCGGCTGCTTTGTCCTTCCGGGCAGGTTTGGTTGACCCAGCCGGTGAAGAGACATCGCTGCTGGACGACGCCCGACGAGACATGCGGGGACTCGGGTCTGGTGAACCCCCGTAGTCAACCTCATCTGCCAGATCGACACCATAGGTAAGTGGCGGAGCTCGTAGCGGGTCAGCTGCTCGGACTGCAATATGGTCAGCACTATGCGATCTGGACAGCTTCGATGGTGGGCCAGGTTGCTGCATATCCCTGCCCGTGTCCACAGAGCGCGCACGTTTGTGCGATGATGCAATGGGACTTGGCAGCTTGCTTTTTGCAACTTTGCTTGGCGTAGCTGGGTTGGGTCAGTGCTCGCTAGCCAAAGTTCTCGTATCTCAAAGAGGGTCACCGGCACACAATCGCTGTCAATCAGTGCAAAGTTGATGGTCGGAAAGAGGAATACACAAGCATCAAGGATGTACGTCCCAGCCCATGTCGGGTGTACCTTGTGAAGACCAGTGTCAGCCGAAATGTGGACAAAGACAACTGTGGTGAGTTCGCCATATGGACCGACATATCGTAGCCGTTCTTTCCACCAAGCAGCGACCATTGGCCAATGGCTGAGTCCAGGCACAGACTTGACCTTGTCGGATTGCAGATCCCGATTGTCCGTCACCAGATATACCGTGTGGTAGGGCAGAAACGCTGAGCTCTGACTAACCAACCATCGGTACAACTTGTGCCAATCAGGTCCAGGTAAGGTTTCGCGCCCGTCGACCATGGCAATTTCATAGTCATGCCGATCCGGTGCAGCTGTCTTCTTATGGGGGTCTCCAAATCGCCAGTGCTGCTCAATCGATACATTCAGCCCGTATTCAGTCGAAATGCTTTTGTGCTGTTCAATTGCGTAGAGCAAGTCAAAGAAACTGATATTTGGGTTCTTTTCATACCAAGACTTCGCCACCTGTTCTCTGGAGAGCAGAGACATCACACTGTGAATTCCTGGGCGACTGATTTGGCTGTGGAATTGAAGAAAGGGGGAGGGAGGGAGGTGTTGAGAATCCTGACACGTCCTTGGTCAGAAGACTCAAGCACACCAAGTGAAAAACAGAAAAACCGACAGGGAGGAACAAAAGAAGGACAAACAAAGCAGGCAACAAAGAGAAAGGGCCAACAGCACAACACACAACCAAACAAAACAAAAAGGGGGGGGAAGAGGGGGGGCAAGTGTTGAAAAACCTGACACGTCTTTGGCCAGGCAGTTCAAGCACCCAGAGCACCAACTTAAAGGATCAAATCAAATAACCAGGACACAGAGACTGAGAAGCAATGGCTAAGCTAGGCAGCGCAAACGTAGTGAGCGAAAGAGGTGAATCAGGGGGAGGGAGCAGGAAGAAGAAGCTGGAAGCCCTGACAGTCTTTAGTCAGAGAATCCAGGCACGAGAGAGAGAAAAAAGAAGAAAGGGAGAGGAGATGAAAGGAGGCGCTGGTAACCCTGGCACGTCTTTGGCCAGAGAAACCAGACGTCAAATGGAAGGGAAGGAAAAACAGGATGAAGTGGAATGAGCAATGATGGATACAATCGGAATGTGGTCCCAATGCACGAGAGATCAATATGTACTTTGTGGAGTGAAGGAGAAACTATAGCGATACCCTTCGCCCAATAATCGGGAAGTTGGCTATTTCTATCCCGTAACGTAGTGAGGAGGAACTGTATGGCCCTTTCCTGGAACTGAGCTAAGGTAGCAAGACTGTCTACGACTGTCTCTTGAGCCGATGGGATCGCAGGGAGCAGTATCTCTCTGTGACAGAGCACACGGTGCTAGTGCATTACAAATATCATGGTGCAAATGAAAAATTGTTATGTGTACATTCTTTCGTGTGTATTAAGATAACAGGCAGGCCAGAGTTCCTTTTTGTCTGAAGCTCGCATCCTACTGGGCAAATATTCATCTGGAGCACACAATTAGTCAACTTGGTGTAGGAATGTTTCTTCCTGGTTGAGCTCCGGGGGTGTCTGCAGCTCAGGGCGTAGTTGCACTGGTAAAGACAGGCCGTCGAGTATTCTGCGCCAGCGAAATGTGGTGAAATTCGTCTGTCGTGACTGTTGGTCGATGATGTGGTGGTACTTCCACACTATTTGTTTCATGATAGCGGTGGCCCTATCTGTCAAAGCAGTGAATTTGATTCGCACCTGAGAAGGTTGTTCACTTCTCACCACATCGGAGGGGCTACTGGCACGCTGTAAAATGTCAATGACTGTGTCATCATTGCTCTGCTCAGCAGCAGCTTGTACAGCGTTGAAAACTTCTTTACGGGCAGGGTAACCATACCATTCCAGGGAATGGCAGAGCACCGAGGCAATCGTGATCTCCTGCCACGGGTCCGCTTGTGCGTCTAGGAGCAGCTGTACATTAGTCCTGTGTCGATGGAGGACAGCAAGAAAAAGTGGGGGGAGCGCTCCTTTCACGGGCATCACCGAGGCACCAGCTTCAAGCAAAATTTGCACATGCTGCGAGCTGCCCAACTCAACTGCTAACTCCAACATGGTGGTAGGTTTTGTTTTGGGCGGAATGATATTGGGGTCAGCATGGGCTTGTAGCAGTAGGTAAGTTAGTGTGGCTCCATGTCGAGGGAAACAGTGGCCAGCAGCAGGCTGGTAAGCGTATGGATCAGCAGAATGGTCTCGAAGGATAGCTGAAGCTATTAATGTACTAATATGCCCTTCCTCCGTCGTCATGTCCATAAGGCCTACGCCCTTACCAAGAAGATAGCTTACATCAATCACATCCTTGTTACAAACGGCAGTGAGAAGGTCTCGGTATTGCTGCGCTGACGGGACTTGTAACAACTGCACTATATAGCAGAATGTTGTCTCATTTGTATCTGTGTCGAACTGAACAGCCCTCAAAGGCGATTGGATTACTGTCGAGCTGGCTGCATATAGGACAACTTGAAAAGGTGAGTCCAACTCGAGCACCTTAGCCGTCTGTTTCATAATATCCCATCCGAGGGTTGTCCGTTCCAAGACGTCCATCGTCAGGGCTGCTTCCCCACGGATTCCATGGCAGACACGGAGTCGCATGCTTGCCCCTGGAAATAAGTAATCGGAGGCAACCCTGACAGTCTTTAGCCAGAGAGGCCTCGCACTTATATTTGCAACCACGGAGTTCAAAGATGCCTAGGTAGGGTGCAGAGGGGTGTATAAGGAACTGTAAAAGGATAGTAACATGTCAGACCATCTAAATTTGAGCCGATATTGCTTAGCAGATTACGAGAGAACAATTCTCAAGGGCTTGCAAGCTAAAACAACGAAAACAGAATAGCCAGTCAGAAGCAAACGGCCCTTGCTGTATAGCATGTCTAGGATCCCATAGGTCGAAAGATCGATCTAGTTGGTATGTGACCAGACTTGTATCAGGAGAGCCTCGGTGAGGGTCAGGAGTCCGATGCTGTTATTTGAACTAAAAATGCTGCGGGCCTTCATTCAAGCAGCGTGACAAGGAGTCCCATGCAAAACAAAAAGCTCCTCTACTCAACTTCAAGAATTCTGTTGGCAGAATTAGCAACTAGTGCACTTGCCCTCTTTTCATGTCCTGCATCCTCAGAATGAGGAAAGAGCCACAGTCTTCGCTGCAGTTCCTTCGGACTGTAGTCAGCATGCAGATGTCAAAGGTCTAATGTCACTCAGGTTTGACTTCCCTCTGTAGCTGGATCTGTGCACGATTCTGTCGGAGCAGCTGAAGCAGCTTGAACCAACTCTTCCTCTTTAGCAGTGGCTTGTTCATGCTCGATCTGTACCAAATTGCCCACGACTTCTTCCATTTGGGTGGCTGCCTCCATTACGAAGGTTAATAGAGTGCGTGCATACGCCAGCTGTTTAGCGGCCCGGGCCCGGCCCTCTGTTGCAGGTCCTAGCGGCGGTACCTCACCATGCCGCCACATTGTGACTTTGCTTGTTGTATGACTTGGCATGGAGGGTGATTGCGGTTCCGATCGACCAGCAAAGGTCGCATTGAGTTTCTGCAAGTCGCGTACACTGTAATTCCCAGTCGGGTCGAGCTGTTGGGTACTTGTCTGTCCCGTGGGGTCTGTGTACTTTCTTTTGCCATGCAAGTTCTCCTCTCTTCGCGGCATAGACTTTATGGCACTTTTGTGTTCAAAGCCAGTCTTGAAAGTTTCGTGAGCTGCTGAACTACAGCGGGATTCTCTGTTCAGGGCAATAATTTTGTCCATCACCTTGCCTGAGCTATTGGTCATTTCGGTGAAGGGCCAGCAGGGCGTGCGATTCGCCAGGATATTGTGCTCATGCATCCGGTCAACATAGAAATGATTCAATTTCTCATTGTGTCGGTGGTTCGTGATGACAGCAAATCTTCTGGGACTGACCCAAATCCATAAATCCTCCTGAAAGGACTCTGTGGCGTAGAAGGGCCAGATCTGCCGGCCTCCCATTTCCACAAAAGAGAAATTGGTATAGACGTCATCACTGGCTTCGGTATCTATATGACAAAAGTCATGTGACAGCTTGGCGGAACTGGACCCTGGATAAGTCCAGTCCAATGGGCTCTTCATGTCATCATTGAGAATAATGTTCCAACATTCGCCATTGATGCACATTCTATATTCGTAGAAGGACCATGCATGGAGCTGCTTGGCGTGCTCATAGCAGCCCTGCTGCCGATAGACCTGGATGCCGTCGTATTCCGTAATGTAGGACTCTTTGTATTCAAGTCGCTGGTGTTCACTGTGAGCCTCAGTATCATTACTGCCACCAGCTGGGCCCGCTTGGTCAGGCCCAGTCAGTGGGCCTGCTTTTAGCGTGACCTTATCACCGATCCACTGCGCCATGACTGCCCCCCAGGGTTTAAGAGGGGTATGGCAGAAGCAGGAACGGTGTGCAGGAAGAGAAAGGAGAGGAAGCAATCACAGACGAGTGAGAGGGACGGACCAGAAAGTAGACACGAGGGGCCAACAGTTAGGGACAGCACCAGCGGTAGCAATAGGGGGCAGCCAAAGAGAGGGGAAGAAGATGACGGCAAAAGAGAGGGAAGGCAGAATAGAGAAAGGGTACTCCCCTGACACGTCTTTGGTCAGAGGAGTGGGAGCCCTGTACGTGGGACGGTGATTTGAGCCACAGGTGTGCGATAGGGTACATTCCAACTGATGCCGTATCTCTACCTGTAGACATGGAGCAAGGTGGGCACGTGTACTCATGAATGCACATGCTGATCATGCACGCTGCCGAGGCGGAAAGACAACTCCTTTTTCCAAGAATTTCTGAAATGACGATATCACACCGAAGGATGATAAGTATAGTCCCTGCTTCACGCCAGTTGATTCATCAAAAAAAAGTTAAACAGTGAGTAAGTTCAGTGTAACTGTGTTGTACAAAAGCTGTGGCTATGTACATTGTAGATGAATCTGTGAGGCCTATTCCTTCACGGGACAGCTGTTCGAGCAGCCCATCATCAAGGCGGTCCACCGTCTCTTCCTTGATCGAAAAAACGCAAGGAGTCCGATGCATGAGCCCATTGGATATGAGGAGATAGTCTTGAATTTGTTGCTCTTCAATTCGGATTACTGCGTGTGTAGCAGTGTGTGCGATCCAAGTCTCAGCATCAGGCATTCGTAGGTGCAAAATTAGCAGTTCGATGTTGTCTCCTATCACTGCAGATGGAGGTCTTGCTTCGAGCGAGGTTGCTCCGATAACTCCATCCACAACGTCTAAGTGCTTCATTCCGTCACCATGGCAATTCCGTATGCGCTGTCTGACTAGGTCTCCATGTCTAGCGTAATTGTTTGGAAACATCTAGTGATCTCCACAGCTAAATACTGAGTGGTATTCGTTGAATTTGTGTTGTGGGGTATCAACTCTTGAGCAAACGATGGCTCACGTAGGTAATGGGTGGAACATAAACCATGCAAAATGCACCGATTTGTTATGCGGCAACTCTAAAATTCCAGCCATTTCACTTTTTGTTATAGGAGGACGACCTCTGGCGCACTCAACTCTCTGTCGGGACTGCGGATGGCCGCAGTGGGCGGGTCCTGCACAAGAAGACTAAATCTTATGGCGGGAGCCATCATCCTGGCCACTTCCGCTAGGAGTGTGTTAGGTTGGAGTCTTTGCATTGTTGAATTAGTTCCAACTGCTGTGGTGGTCCAGATGCGGAGGTTCGGTGGCACCCCTGACCTTAATAGCATGAAAGCAACTTCCACTACTGTATCAGCTGCTTGCCGCATGGTTCTGCGGTCCAGAAATCCGCCCAGGGTAGCAGTGATATGTATTGTCTGAATGATTAACCGAAAGGGTCGGGCATCTATTGGCACTGGGGCAAGTCCCGCCTGATCGGTCATGCCTCCATCAGCAGCTGGGACTAAGTATAGGTGGTTGACCCACACACCTCGTGTAGACGGGCGACTAAAACCTGCCACTCGGACTATGTCCTCGTACGATGCTGCTAGTGCTGTCAAGAGATGCTGTGTGATGCGCTGTCCATCCACTTCAACTTGCTGGAGGTCAGCTTCTAAAGTGTTATATATCAACTGCAGGCCATGTGCTTCTTCTGGAAAAAGGTGACACATCCACTCTGCACTAGCCGTACTGTGCGCCTGAGGTCTCGTACAGCCACCATAAGGTCTTGCGCTGCTTCCAAGCTATATAGGATCATCTTTACTGGCATAGGGAACTGGTGTTCTTCTCCACGGAGTCGCACATAATCCATGGCAGTACAGGTAGAGAGAGGGGAGGCCCACTACACACAAATATTACTGTCTTGCATTTGTCGTGAGAGTAAGAGTGAGATGGCAGTTAGCTGATGTTGTTGTCAGTCAGTTGCAATCCCGACACGTCCTTGGTCGGAAAGGCAACGTGACCTACATGGTTACTTTATTTATGTCAGGCATGTTGAATATTGGATCATGTCGGTCATGCCTCTGAGATGACTATCTCTCTAGGGTATCTCAGTCATTCTGATGGAGGAGATATTAGTTATGTGTATATCCCGTTATCACTGAAGTAAACCCCATCTAATCTTCACACTTTTTGACTTGTGGAAGAGCCTAGGACAGCAAGCAAGTAACCAATTGTGCATGAGTTAATACCACTGAACAAGGATAGACAAGTTAAATGCGGGTTGGGGTTCATCCATGAGCCCTTCGTGAATATTCATTATATGCACAAACACAGGACTGTCTTTTAACCCGCTAATAGGTGTGTAGGGGCTATCGCTTGTTAAACATACCAGCTTAGGAGGGATGAAGAACCTGTGAGCAAACACACGCGCATGTTCACAATGCAGTCACCACCAAAAACGTCACAAGGATGAAAGTGCCCCTACAAGGTGAGCATGTGGTGCAGTTTCCTTAAAGGTTATTTGCGTGATCAGCGAGAAAAACCACAGGAAAGGCTGACCACTGAGTTCCTCTTTTGGATTTGCTGGCGATCAACTTCACCGGACTTCTGCTAAATCATTGGGCCTCAAAGGTCGGTGAAGATGGTTGCATAAGCTTCACTGAGGGCATACCAAGTTTGCTGTAGTCGGTAAAGTGCTCGGTTAGCTTCTTGGACAAGGTTATTATGTTGCATTTGCAGCACTTGTATGCCTTCACTGAGTTGGAAGATCCTATCCGCTTCATCTTCATGATAGGAAACTGGCCTGCTATCGCAGCTTGGCACTCTTGCGAGAGCCGGAAATCAAAGCACGGTCGATCATCTTCATGGACAGCACTGTTGATTCGTGATTGCTCACTCAGTGCAATTCCTTCTAGGGTTGGCTGCAGTGTTTCAATGCGATTACCTAAGATATTGTAAGCATGCATAATTTCTGCAATAATAGCACATTGTTGGGCATTCTTTGCAACTATTGCAAAGCGTCTGGAGTTCGCCCAGCATGCATATCCGTTGTGTCGCACCTCTGCAGCGAAGGGATAGAAACCACCGTATCCTGTGATATTCAACCAAGCCTGCAGGTAAACCTCGTCACACTCTCGAGGAATGACCTTATGGAATCCATGGGGCAGTGTAGCCCTCATCATTACTGTCGTCTCCTCCGGAAGCCATGACTCATCTTCAGCCCATAGGATGTCTGAGCCGATAGACTACATGTACTGGCAAGGTGTTGTGAAATTCGTTACCCTGTATTAAATTCCAGTAGCTGCCGGCATGGGAAAGCTTTAATGTAACATGTCACTCAAGCTGAATACACTCGTGTTCTTGTTTTCTCGATAGCCGAACAAAATTGCGCTATTGGTAGCGCTGGCACTTCTCAGACTTTGGTATTACCATTGCTAAGGTGAGTGCGGGAAGCAGTTCCATTTTTCACCATTGAGCCATGTGTATACTTCCATCAAGTTAAATGCTCTACATTCTATGTTGACATTGTGACAGAGCCTATGGATAGGATACTTGCCGCGATGTAGATTTGTCAGCTATTTGGAGTGCTCTGAATGGTTTCGACGTTATAACCTTTCTAGTGGTAGTTCCTCAGAAATGTCATGAGCGCGGTCGACATGGCTACGAGGGTGGAGCGTTTGCCAGGTGCAGTCCCGACACGTCTTTGGTCGGATCATGTAGTTCTTCGCCTACATCTGAACTGATCTCAATGCCATCGGGATACACTACTGGGACTAACAGCTCGTTTTGAGCGTATTCCATTTCACGTACGATGTGGGCTTTGTGGTCAGCGATCATGTGAAGTAAAGTGACTTGCGCTTGAATGTTCTCATCAAGCTTTTCTGGCATTGGTATGTCAACCCAGAATACTTCCCTGGCCTGTTGCTTCGCCTTGAGCAAATGGTAGTGGGCGGACTGCAAATTGTCCAATAAGGTACAGCAAGCTGTGTACTTATTAATGACGCGTTTAATATGTAGAAGTCGTTCATCACAGCTTGATGCATCCGAGGTAGCATGCGCCATGGCAGGCAATCCGGCAACTGCATCCTGACACTTTGAAGCAAACACCGACAATACCGGGTCGCAACGAAAGTGGTGAGAATAACTAACGCAGTGAAACTGGAGAGTGAAACATGATCTAATGTGAAAATGTCAGGAGAAACAGGAGAAACACTTGCCATGCAAGACAATTGCCCACTACCATCTCAGTTGGATTCATACTCCTCCAAGAGGTCAAAGAACTTCCGAGATCGATGGAATCATAGCATCCCGACTCATAGCGAATGCTTCTGAAAGCATTCGTCCACTATCATAAAGCAAAATAACGCTTCAAACTGTATTCAAAGGAGAATCAAGCTCCAAGTAGATCCCTTAGACTCACTGGTCGATATCTCAGATCAGCTCATGCAGCTTCTCATACCACAAAGCAATATTGCAGCTACAATGACAGAACGTTGCGGAGGTCTGAAAAAAGGACCGTCAGACAGTTCAAAACATGGAGCCGTTTTGCTGGTGCCTGACCAGCATTTGTTCAGTGTGGAAACAGCTGCGCTGGCTAACTGTGCATGCCTGTTCAACGGCTCTGATTGAATTTGTAGAGACGAAAAACCCTGCTGTTGCGCCAGTAGTGACCCCACTGTGACCTCCATAGGCTCCATGGCTGACGGCGCGCATGATTTGGCAGCTGCGACCTCTATGGGCTCTATGGCTGACGGTGCAGCTGTGACCTCCTCCGTGGCTGCGCCTGTGATCTCTACTACTATGACTGACGTGCTGGGCGACCTTAAGCGGAGAAGGCAGGAGTTGAAAGCTTCGCTGAAAGACGTCAGCAAAACGCTGAAAAGCGAAAGCAAAAAGCAGAAGAGACTCATCGCCAAAGCTGGGCGATTGAGCAAAGAGGACTTGTTTTTTGATGGCACGCCAAACTCAGGCGAGTGTGTAGTCTTTTCAACCTTGGCTACATTGTAGTTTCTTCACTGGGGCGCCAGTTAGTGCGCACCGCTGGGGAACAGCAAAGCTTTGGTTTTCTTCACCTTAGCGCCGGTTAGTGCGCATGACAAAAGGTGTTAATGACTTTCAAGGTTGCATCAATGAACAGCAGCATCTGTGTTTGAAGGCTCGATGTTCAACCTGTTGTATGACATAGTGTTTAGATGAGTAACTGACGTTCTGCAATGCGACGATGTTTAAGTGCTTTTTTGCGAGGAACATCCCGCCCCATGAAGCGACCAGGATTCACTATCACAACGGAGGCCTGGCTTACTTCCTCCAGAAGCATTTCTAGTTTTGAGTGTTGTAAAGTTTTAGCGGGTCGGTAACGCTTGTCTGCTGTGCACGGACTCACTACTCTGATGGGGTCATTTGCTTGTCCTCGTTTCCCTTTATTTACTTATTTCCTCCTCTTCTCACGTGGAACAAAACAAAACATCATTGGAGATTGTGCAAATGATGATTTTTTATTTCGGGCAGTTTCGACCTTCATCTTTTGAGGGCTGAAGATGCCCTTGTGTGCCGGTGTCAATCAGATGCGCGGGCCAGCAGTGCAACTACTTTTGCAGCCACTTGGCAGGGAGATACCATTGAAGAGTGGCCCATTTTCACCGACATGTTGTCTTATTTGCCCGACGTTTGCATCAACGCTGAAATTGTGGTAGTAATGTGTGGGTGACATAACACAAAATGCTTCTTGTGACATGTCCATGTGCATTTTGACTGCGCAGGCTCGCACAAAATGCTTGCCTTGGAATACGGGTCCGGCATTTTCCCTGCAAAATTCCACACGAAATGCCTCTTATCACATGTCCATGTGCATTTCGCCTGCGCGGGCTCGCGCAAAACGCTGGGGGACGTTTGCAGTTGACTTGTCAATAGCGGTTTATAGATAGGTTAAGCGTTGCGCTTGACCATTTGGACTTTGGTTTGGAGACCCGGCAGGCTTTCTGAAACAGAGTGTGCCACCCTGTCTGATTTCCCGCTCTTTGTTGGGACCTAGCACGTGACGCTTAGATCGGCTTGAACACAGCGATCATCCATGAAGCTGGCGTGAAACTATCGCGTTTCCGTCTTGTATTTTAAATGTCAGATGTTCAGTTGGAGATGTTCCAACCTTGTGAGCTGATTCACAAACATGAATGCACCAACTGTCAGTTTAAACAAACGTGCAACGATCAATGAATGTTGCTTGTCATTTAACATGTGTAATGCAAACGGGGTCACTCATTTCTTTTTCTCAAGAAATGTTTGGATTCAAGTGGGTTTTGTGTCACCGTGCCAGTGTGATCCAGCTTGGAACAATTTAAGATTTTCCCCATGCTTTGACAGGAAAAAGAAAACTGAATGTGCAAGTGTGTTTCAGCTTCAACTTGTCGACGGCAGTTTTTCACATGTCCGCATGTCACATGTTATTTTTGGTTTTATTTTCACATGCGTTTTTTTCTGCGCGTAACTTGGAAGGATGACTTCTAGACTTGGCGTCTTAGCCGGTAACTTATATATATAATATAGGTTTGTCTGAAAATGAGTAATTTACGTCATTTTCAACATGACATGAAATGTCACCACCGGATGAGCGGAATTCGTTTTTTTGTTTCATGGCTTATTCACCACGAGAACAATTTTTTTTCAAACCAACCAACTCAAAACAAATCAGTTTGAGTGAGTTCGTTTGTTTTGTTTGTAAGAAGCAGTCACAACATGTGACATCTTTGTTTTGCTTCAAGGGAAGCAACCATGTGATTTCGGTTTTGCTGGTTGTTTACGACGTTTTTGACGGGGAGACGTTGTAGTAAGGTGTAACTCGTTGTTTCGCGGTAAGTAGACTGCACGCACGCGAGCATAAAGATCCTTATTTGGGATTCTACATATTTGCAGCCTGCTACCGCAAAAACGTCAAAAATATCCAGTTTGCAGCTGTCACATTTTCACCTGGGAGCCTGCCACCGCAAAAAAAAATCTAAAAAGGTTCAGTTTTCAACTGCCGCACTCACCTGGGAGCCTGCCACCGCAAAAACGTCAATAATATCGAGTTTGCAGCTGTCACATTTTCACCTGGGAGCCTGCCACCGGAAAAAAAATAACAGGAAAAATCAACTTGCAGCTGTCGCATTCTCACCTGGAAGTAAACCAACAAAAAATTCCCAGTTTCCTGAAATCTGGTAGATGAACTTTTGTCGAGGTGGGATAGAATAAGGTTTTTTTTAAATCATATCAATCTTCCTTTGTGAAAAAAAGTTCTAATCTATCCCACCTTCTGTTTTGCAATCTGGATTTGACATTTTTTTGATGGCAGGCCCCCAGATGATACACTTGCAAGCTGCACATTTGTTCATTTTTTGTGGTGGCAGACTCCCAGATGACTGTGGTAGTTGAAAGTTGAAAGCTAACCTTCTTTACTTTTTTTTTTGGCGGTGGCAGGCCCCCAGGCGAAAATGTGACAGCTGCAAACTGGATATTCTTGACGTTTAGGCGGTGGCAGGCTCCCAGATGAGAATGCGACACTTGCAAGCTGCACATTTGTTCCCTTTTTCGGGTGGCAGGCGCCCAGATGAGCGTGACAGTTGCAAACTGAAATTTCTTGACCTTTTTTTTTTGCGGGGGCAGGCTCCCAAGTGAAAATGTGACAGCTGCAAGCTGGATATTCTTGATTTTTTTTGCGGGGGCAGGCTCCCAGCTGAACCTTCTTGACCTTTCTTTTGCGGTGGCAGGCTCCCAAGCGAAAATGTGACAGCTGCAAGCTGGATATGCTTGACGTTTTTGCGGTGGCAGGCTCCCAGATGAGCGTGGCAGTTAAAAACTAAACCTTCTTTACCTTTTTTTGCGGTGGCAGGCTCCCAGGTGAAAATGTGACAGCTGCAAGCTGGATATTCTTGACGTTTTTGCGGTGGCAGGCTCCCAGATAAGTGTGGCGGTTGAAAGCTGAACCTTCTTTGCTCTTTTTTTTGGCGGTGGCAGGCTCCCAGGTGAAAATGTGACAGCTGCAAGCTGCCTATTCTTGACGTTTTTGCGGTGGCAGGCTCCCAGATGAGTGTGGCAGTTGAAAACTAAACCTTCTTTACTTTTTTTTTCGGTGGCAGGCTCCCAGGTGAAAATGTGACAGCTGCAAGCTGCCTATTCTTGACGGTTTTGCGGTGGCAGGCCCCTAGATGAGTGTGGCAGTTGAAAACAAAACCTTCTTTACCTTTTTTTTGCGGTGGCAGGCTCCCAGGTGAAAATGTGACAGCTGCAAGCTGGATATTCTTGACGTTTTTGCGGTGGCAGGCTCCCAGATGAAAATGCGACACTTGCAAGCTACACCTTCTGTGGTTTTTTGCGGTGGCAGGTTCCCAGATGAGTGCGTCAGTTGAAAGCTGAACCTTCTTAACCTTTTTTTTTGCGGTGGCAGACTCCCAGGTGAAAATGTGCATTTTTGCGGTGGCAGGCCCCCAGATGAGTGCAGCAGTTGAAAGCTGGACCTTTTTTTTTTTTTCCCCGGCGACAGGTTGTAACATTCGCTTCGGGGTCCTGGTATGAGGTTGTGGTATGAGGCAGGCCCTTGCGTAGCAACGTAGTGCGTATAGAGTTGTTTCTTCTACCAAAACAAGTTCCTGTTGCTGCAGCTGCGATAATGTCTAACCTGATCTGTTCTTGTTGTTTCTGGCAAGCAGAACTGGCGATGAGGGATGAATTTAACGTTGGGCTAAGGTGCTTAAACGTTCAAGATACCACAAAAGGTTTTGGTTCATTTTGACAGCAGAACGGTGGTCATGGAAGTCCAAAACATCTAAGGAGTGTGTAACAACTCACCTGCCGAATGGACGCAAGGGTTGCGATGCAGCTTTTGGCGTGAGCCTCAAATTTTTGTGGAAGAAGTGGGCCGTTTTTGGCAAGCAGAACTGGCGATGAGGGATGAATTTAACGTTGGGCTAAGGTGCTTAAACGTTCAAGATACCACAAAAGGTTTTGGTTCATTTTGACAGCAGAACGGTGGTCATGGAAGTCCAAAACATCTAAGGAGTGTGTAACAACTCACCTGCCGAATGGACGCAAGGGTTGCGATGCAGCTTTTGGCGTGAGCCTCAAATTTTTGTGGAAGAAGTGGGCCGTTTTTGGCAAGCAGAACTGGCGATGAGGGATGAATTTAACGTTGGGCTAAGGTGCTTAAATGTTCCAGATGCCACAACAGGTTTTTCTTCATTTTGACAGCAGAACGGTGGTCATGGAAGTCCAATACATCTAAGGAGCGTGTAACAACTCACCTGCCGAATGGACGCCAGGGTTGCGATGCAGCTTTTGGCGTGCGCCTGAGCGAACCAGTTTATACATCTGAGTTTGCATGTCTCTTCATGATTGCGTAGTACGACGCGCGTTTGTGGAAGGCCCAGTACTGTTTGTTGGCAGGTGCAGCTGCTTAGTTGAAAGAAAAGCCGCAGGGGATCCCCTTGAACCCCTGCAGTCAATGTTGACATGCCGCGGACTTTTCAGAATAAATGTTTGATGTCTATCGAGGAGACCTCCCAGAATGAAAGCCTTTCATGTCTATTGATGTCTGTTCGATCGGTATTCAAACATTGACAAATTTCAACATTGACCGCAGGGGTCGCAGGGGATTGGGTGTGGTCACATTTTTCTAGGGGTCTCTAGCAAACGAAATGAGAACGCAGAAATAGATAAGATGGGACGGAATTAATTACATTAGCAGAAAAAGCGACTAGAAGAATGTAGACGTAGCTGACACAGCATGCTGTGGTGAATTGTGGCCCCTGATACCGTCAGTGCGCACGATGCTTCAGTACAGATCTTACGTCGATTTCGTGCAGAGCACAGCTGCCCACACCACAAGATTAAAAGGCGTGCTGTGTGCCGTCATGCTTTTGGGTTCTCTGGCCCACCTTGCTTTTGTCACTTTAACGCTGACTGCAGGGGTTGCAGGGGTTGCAGGGGACTTGGACTGGCCCAGATGTTATGATTGTAATGAGGAGCTGGAATGAAACATTTCGCCTGCAGCCATCCTGTGAAGGCTCCACCGACCTTTGCATGCTCTTCGAGAATATCCTTCACTATTTCCGATTGGCTACATTGTCTTTGCCGTGATGGGGCCATTTTTGGAATCGAAATATAGGCCCTATTTAGGGGTTCATGGTTTGTTCTGTGATAGTATCTTCAGCGGGGGTGTGCCACTCAGTGCATTGGAGGATCTTCTCAAGCGCGCAAAGCTGCGCCACACGGTTTGTTTGGTTCATTTTTTGCGGGGGTGCCTTTGCAGATGTAGGAAATAGGCTTTGGTGCCCCCGCCTTGTCAGGCGCCGTGCCTTTGGTGTCGGAGCGGCGCGGTGCTTTCAGGACTGTTTCAACAAAAATGCCACGGAACTTTTTTGGAACCATCCGGATTACTTGAGACTTGCATCCCTACTTGTGCTTTTTTGGCCATGTGCAGTTTTTGCCTCAAGAGCAGCATCCCTACTTGTGCTTTTCCATTTGGTGGCTTGGAGGCCTTGGATGAACATGCCGCGAATGCCAAATGGCATTCAACACACAGTTGGTTTTTCCAATGGCTTCGGCAGCGGCAAGAGAAAGCGGCAAAGCCGCAGACTTTTCCCCGTTGGGCTGACATTGCCATGGTTGGAGAAGGTCCGTGCGGCCTACTTGATGTCTGGCTGCGACCTTGCAATCACTTTGTTTGCCGCCCAAAAATTCAGTGGCTTACGCCCAGAGGACGCTGACTACCCCACGCTGGACTTAGTGGAGGAAATAGCGGTCTCTGTGCCTCTTGATGCGAGTATCCGCGCCCGAGTTCGCAAGGAGGTGGCTGAAGTTTTGTTGGTCAAAGAGATTGAAAAGCTTAATCTTCGAGGAGTGGTTCCAAGTTTGGCGGCTGTGTACGCCATGTACGAAGCATTTGAGCCGTCCAGTCGCTGCATTGGCTATCGTGGAAGAATTGCATGGGTGCAGCGCTTTCGCAAGCGCTGGGGTTTATCTCGTCGAGCATGGTCGTGCCAACCTGAAATTGAAAAGGGCAAGGTGGGGCCCCAAATCTGGGGCCGCTGAGCGGCCCCAAAACTAGATCTTTTTTATGTAGGGGAACTAAAACTGGGGTCATTTTTGGGGGCCAGGAAGGGGGGTCGTTTTCGTTGTGCAGGTGGCAATTTTTGGGCAATGGTTGCAACATTTGCAACGCAGAACTACACTGGACCGACCGCTTCTTTTGTTGAACTTAGACGAGACTTGCATGCGCTTTCCAGAGAAACCGCGCGTGGGACTGGTAGCGTCCAAAGCTCGTGGTTGGACTTCCCATGCAGGGGCAAAGCTTCTGAGACGCGGCAGCGCAACATTCGTTGCTGTGCTTTGTGAAAATGAAGCCGTGCAAAAGTGCTTGCCTTCCTTTGTGCTTTGCAACAAGCACTTGTGCCCCAAAAAGCTTTACGAAGACTTACTTGCTGTATATGGAGATTAGCTTCGTCGTGGAACACATCTGTTGTCATGTGTGAAATTTTGGAGGTGCTAGCAGCTGCTTTGAGGCCTTGGCAGCAGTTCTGCCAGCCAACTCTGACCATGGACCTGGCTCCGGGCCACATCACGCAGTCCGTGCTGCAAAAGGCACGAAGCCTGCAACTCTTTATAGCTTGCGTGCCAACTGGTCTCACTCCTCAACTTCAGGTGGCAGATGTCTTTTGTTTCAGAGCCTTCAAGGCTTTTTTTGCTGGTGAACTTCAAAAGCTGCGGGCCGAGGGTCACGAAGTGACCAAAGCCTTGTTTTTCCAGATTTTTTCAAAGTGCCTGCTTGGCTGCAGGCACGTTCTTGGGCTAAAGCCTTTCAAGCCATTTGTGCACTTGATGGAAATATCAATCTTTTGACCAAGGACCTTCAAGCACTGGGCTTACACCCGACAGTGCAGGACAGTTTGCCGACGCAATCCCAGATAGCCTCTCTCTGGCCGAGACAACGCTGTACAAGCAAAACATATTCCCTGCTGTTCACTCGTAATTTGGAGTGAAGATACAGTACCTACCTGCAGTATCATACTGGAAGTGCTCACGAGCCCATGTTATGATCGAAACATCATTTGTCTGTCATGGCCGTACTGAGCCGGTCAGGCCTTTAGCCACCGTTTCACCCACGGCCTTAGGTCTTGGGCACAAGTCACGTGACGGTTTCTGCAAGTGCTCACACCATGTTGCAGGCTGTCAGTGCTCTCCTCCCTGTCTTGGGGGGGAAATAGATTACAGTCCCTTGCGGTGGTGTATACTGACAGGAACAGACTGCCTGGCGTACGCTGAACAATACAGGGTGAACAGCAGCGATGCGGAAGTTGATTTATTGACAAATCGTCCATACAGGCGGCCTCTGTCGAACCACACATCAGTCTGCCTACAATATTGGACTCTCTTTGCTGTTCTCAGGTAAGACGGTCTGGGCAACCAGGTACTACACCTCATGCACCGCCGCAATTAATTAATTTGCAAGTTTTTGAGGATGATACAGTGGCTAAGGTCGCTGTATCCAAGGCAAATCTGAGAGTTTTTTTGTTTTGGTTCTTGTTGGGCCCTGCCCCTTTCTTTGTTGCTTCGCTGTCTTGCTTTGTGGCGAAACGCAAATCTGGCTGGGGGATTTGCGGGTCGTTTTTGGGTGTGGTTCTTGTTGTTTGGTTTGTTTCTCGTGATGATTTGCCGGAGATTTTGGACCACACGAGTCCTGGACACTACTGCTTTTCACTGCTTACGGAATTGTAAGGACCGTGCCTAGTGCGAATCGGCCAAACCGGAGGAAAAAAAAGTTACACTTGCAAAAGTATTGCTTTTTGGTAAAGCTGCGCCATTTTTCGCAAAAAAAGGTCACTGCAGCAACCTCATTTTCGGGGCCGTAAACACATTGGCTTTTTGGACTCCAAGAAGTGGCCCTCCCCAGTATGGGAAGGTGTCTGCATCAGACATAAGTAGCTTCAATATTGCGTTGTGATATGAGGAGCTGCATGAGCTGATTTGAGATACCGACCAGTGAGTCTAAGTGGATCTACTTGGAGCTTGACTCTCCTTTGAATACATTGTGAAGCCTTATTTGGCTTTATGACTCGAATTGAGTCGAGATACTATGATTCCATCGATCTCGGAGGGACTTCGACTTCTTAAAGAAGTATGGATCCAACTGAGATGGTTGGGGATCACTTATTGCAATTCTCGACATTGCTTCATAAATCCGAGATATTGGTGAAGCCTATTGGATTGCCTTTTGTGAGTACGTGAGATACTCCGGCATTGTGAGGACAATGCCTACGTATCTTATTTGAGGTACTCCGGCATTGTGAGGACAATGCCTACGTACCTTATTTGAGATACTCCGGTATTGTAAGGACAATGCCTACGTATCTTCCTTGGCCTCTGGATATTTGATCTGGAAAGCTACATTATGATCTTTATGCTTGTGACTTGTTGCTGACTTTTGGTTATGACAGTGAGCGAACTACTTTAGCGCTATGACTGTTTATGACTGGATGTTGGTTGAGAAGTCGAGCAGAACATTCTACTCTCCTCGACGGTTTGGAACTATGAGAAGACATCTCTGTGCGAAGAACTGTTTTGGAGATGGAGCATGAGGTTCCATGTTGTTCTGTATTGCAAGAAGATTTTGTATAGGAATTTGAGTGGAACATTTCGTTCTTGAGTAGCCGTGTAACTAGTCTGGACGTTTGGTAGGGACTAGTAACACCGGCTAGATGGTTATTAGCATTTTGAACGAGAACCAGTTTGACTTGAGGACTTTTGGAAATGTTTCTGACGTTTTTTGTGACTAGGTGATTTGTATATCATAGCAGTTTGGAATTGTTGCAACAACCTTTGAGGGAAGGTTGTGTATTGGAAACCTGGAATCGAGTTTCCCAGTCAAGACATCGGCTCAAGGGAGTGGTGTCAAGTGTTCTGAAGAGAACTGAACTGCAGTGTCACCTAGGGCACTTGAAACAGTAGCCATACTGGAACATCTTGCTTCCTTTCTTTGTTTGTGGGCTGTGGCTGTGTGCCTGCCCTGGATCTTGTTGACCTGTCTTGTTGTGCGGCGTCTGGAGAGAAAAGAAGGAGTCCGACGTGCACTTAGGAGTCGGGGTGGAACAAGTTCCTTTATTTGACTTTGTAGGGAAGTAAGTAACTGCGGAGTTGCGAACACAGTAGGTGTTTGCGTCTGGCGTAGTGTTGTTTTATGAAAGCGTCGATTTGGGTACACGAGAGGTGTACTTGGGTTTACGTTTTTCACATGGTAGCGGAGCCCTGAAAAGGGCTACCCACACCATCTTCCGCTGACCCTTGTGTGTGACAAGATACTAAGGACGTCATCTAAGGTGAGATTGGGATCTTGAGTATTGGAGCTCCGTGATCTGGGCGCCGAGGCAGAGATGAGCTCGTACTAAGGTGCACCTGTTTCACAGGAGGTGATGATCTGAAAGTATAAGGTCACTAGGGAGTGTGGAGTTGGTTTGAAGTCTGTTGGTTTCAGGTGACTTTGGGATCCTGCTTTTAGTTTTATGTATAGATTTATAAGGATCATGAGGATCGTGGATCTGTTTTGTTGGACGACTCTTCGTTTGCAAGTCGGACAAGTATTGGCAGGGTGTATGCTTGGTAGACTGGACAGAAGTGAACCCGGGTAAACTGTCGACAGTGGTACCTGTAGAAGTGCATACAAGATTAGTCAGCCCTGGGCAGGACACTTGTGACTTGGACGGAGGATTTGAGTTTTTGGATTTGTGTTGGCAGTGGATTCTGTCAAAGAAAGTTTTATTTTACCTTGTGTAGGTACGTTGTCTGTAGGAGGCGTCCATGTAGTCTTGGCAGTGCTCTGGTAGGGGTCTGTGGCATGGTGTGACGTATTGCTAGCGTAGGGTTACTAGTGCAAGGCTACGCTGGAGTACCTGAAGATGTTTGCATGGATGGAGCGTTCCTAGACGTAGGATTTTATTTCGTTTCGGCAGTGAAAAGTAACGGTAGGTAACTTGCTGCAAGATTGTAACTTGGAATTCCCTGAGGGTGGACAGCAGATTGCCAGGTTTGACATCCTCGGACACTGAGGTATTGGACCAAGGTGCAAAGGTTGAGAACTGATGGTAAGTATATGGTTCTTGCATACAACTAAGGCACGTCTTGGGTCTTGAACTCAGTTGGTATTCAGAAGAGTGATAAGAAGAAGGTGTATCAGGTGGCTGGGATAGACATGTAGAGAACGCTTTCTGTGTTGTTCTGGCAGTGTTACTCAACTTGAAGGTAGATTTGATTTGAGCCCAATACGCGTGAAACTTTGTTGTTGGAGTACACTGGGTGATTGAAAGGTAGGAGACATGCCTGGTCCCTGATGACATTAAACTTGGCTCAAGAAGTCTGGCAGCCATGCCTGATCAGGGAGATAAAGCTGAGGAGCCAGCTACTGCAACGTCGTGTGAAAGGCGGCCAGTCCCGAAGAACCTCAAGAAGAAGGACCCAGCCTCCAGATCGGGGAAGCGCCGCCCATTTCCCGTGGACGCAGCCACTGCGCCAGTTGCCATCAACGTAGAAGACGGCGCAGCAGGGATACGGCGGCAGCTGCCACCAGTCGATGCCGCAGCAGAGGCGACATCGAAGAAGGAGGATCCTAGTGACCGCACTGTCGATGTGGATGACGATCTATCAGATGTTAGCGATATCCAGGAATTGACGGCTGAAGAGGATCTGCTGAACGCAGTTGGGGTAGATGAGTCGAAGTAGGACATGGCGTGCCGTAGAAGGTAGCCGAAGTAGCTTTAGTGCTGTGTGGTTGGCTTATTATGCAGAAAATGACTCGTTTAGCTCTGTTTTGGATGCAGGAGCTTGAAACGTTGAATTGTTTGTGACCTAGAGGTGTATAAGGTCGTTGGCTGTGAAGGGTAAAGCTGAAAGCGACAGAGAAAGCCGTTGGGTCAGTTCTGTGCTGTTTGCACTTGTCGAGTGTAGGAGTTTTTTGGTTTCCAAGAGTAGGAGCTTTGTAGGAACCTTTACTCATGTTTCCGCAGCTGTTTGTGACTGTTTAGTGTCAAGAGCTCTAAGACCGTGGCTGTGTGTACGCGTTTCAACCATGGAATCGCTCAAGCTTTGGATTGCATTGACGCCGAAGCAATTGGAGGAGTTGAACATGGGCAAGGAGGTGCATCCAGATGAATTTTCTGGGCGCTTTGGCCTGCGTTTGGGACCTAAGGAGGCCGTGGATCGTGCCCAGTACTTTATGGATTGGACTCCTGAAGGTCTGAAGGGTGAACACCATCAGAAAGACTATGCGGTGTTGGAGATGGAGATCTTTGCGCTGGGGTACCTTCAAAAGGTTGAGAGTGGAGTTTTGGAGAAGACCAAACCAACTGAGTACCGCTGGCATGGTCCTGTGAAATGTGAAGAATGGGACAGCAAGGGGTGCCTCTTGTACCGCATTAGTGAGATGGCTGTCAAGTTCATTTAACTGGTCAGGGTCCAAGTACAGCAATCGGGCAGACCATGGAGTATTAGGAATCGTTTTTTTTCGAATCACAGTTTGAAATGCGGAAGGGAAAGAAGAAAGAGTTCCTTCGGCAGCCTGGAGGGTTTGCATTGCTCATGTGATGGACGGACAGTTTGCATTGCTGTAGGGAAACTTTGAATTTGGAATTGTTATACAGAGTTTAAGACTGACTGTAGGGATTTGGGTCGTTAGTCCAGAGGGACTGCATGCGGCAAGAATCACAGTCAAGAAATCTGCCTGTATTGAGATTTGTAGCGATGTGTGTTTTGATGTGAGTTTCTCTCTGAGAAACTTTTCCTTATTTGCACACGCAACAACGTTTTTGGCAAAAACTGTTTCGGGTTTGGTTTTTCAAACTGTTGTCAACAAACCACGGTTTTTGCTGCGCGTTATTTGTTTTTTGGAAATCAGGTAATTATTTGTTTCATCTGAAACATTTCCTTTCGTTGGGACTCCTCCTGTAAGGAGGATACAAACCTTATTCCTAAAAGACAAATTTTGGGTGATCCAAAATTAGCAACTGGCGTTTGGTGAACACATGCGTTTAAACACTGTGCCAAACAACTTGAAAACTTTTTGAGGTTTTCTCTGATCTGTTTGCCCTGTTTCAACTGGCCATGGTTGTACTGTTTGTTTAACATATCGATGTTTTACAGTATTCCACTTCTGACCTCTGTGTGAAACACATACAAATTTTATATTGCATGAGAACCATTTTGGTTTAAGGGAGGGTTGTGGTGGGACCATTCGTGTATTTTTACTCGTTGATGAGCAATGGGGGTTATCGTTTGAGATGACTGTCTTTGCTACGGACGCTTCAGTGGATGTCGATGTGCCTGAGGGTAATGACAGTTCTGCACTCAAAGAACATGCTGCAGTTGAAAACGCAGCACTGGAAGCATTACACTGGTTTTCGTTGCAAGAGAAATTGCAATTACAGAAGGTACTGTTTCTTGGGACAGTTTGTTTGCAGGCACCGCTTCAGGATCTGATGGTTTTGCTTTAGATGCAGATTTTGTTCAAGTCTTGCCCATGACAGACAGTGCACATGATGTCAGCGTGTTGGAGGGCTATTCGGCAGATAATGCGTTAAGCTACGCAAGATTCGGACTGGAGCCACAAGGGAGATGCTCATGAAGCTTTTGAACAACGAACGGAACGTAAACCGAAGGCTGCAAAACTGAATGCAACGTTCTTGGACCATGTCAGGGATGCTAGCATTATGAATGGAAGGACAAGAGAGAAGCAAGTTGGCAAATAGCCATATTCCGATGGCACTCCATGTGGGGCACCTGGTTGACGGACGTTCAAGTGGTTTCGCAGATTTTTGGTAGAGAAAGGTTTCAAGGAACAAGCGTAAGTTCTGGTTGACAATTTTTGCACAAAGCCCCATCGACCATTTTTGCACGATGCAGGAACCTGTCAAAGATTACCAATTATTTTGCTGACATGGGACGAGTTTTTCCTTTTGGGGAGCCGGACGTCTATGAGTTCCTGTGGGTCGAACGCGGCAATGGTGCTCCAATTGCAAGGTCGAAGGGTTACATAGAAGCTCTCACATTCTGTCGACGTGTTTTGGGTGTTGTGGCATTCGATGATACTACATGCAACAGACGATGTCAGGGTGTGGTAGCCTTAGACCTGAACCACATCGTGAGACAAACAGACCCATGACTGTCAGACAAATTGAAACTTTGCACCACATTTTATTCAATGATGACAGACTGTAGCATCGAGTTGTGTGGCATGTTGCTCTTTTGTGCATATGCTCGCTCACGATAGAGAGACGCATAGCCTGGTGAGATGCGCATCGAAGACGTGGACTGGTCGGGAGCTTGTGCTTATTTGGAAGTGGTGCCAGGGATGCATAAAACTGCAGAGGCCTTACAACTGAAACCTCAGTACCTCCCGCTTGTTGCTCCATGTGTAGAAGTTGTAGAAAGCAGTTGGGTTGAAGAATGGTGCAATTGCAGGAACAAACCTGGCTGCTTGATTTGACAGTTTGTCCCTTGATGCCAGCGCCTGATGCTAGCAAATTGCCAACAGTGAGACCTTTGAGCCCGATAGAGGATGCTCCTTTGGGGAACGTCTGAGCCTTGGATTCCACACCCATAATTTATAGATAGCTTTGTGTTACTCAAGAGACCGTGCTGCACGACCACTGCGAGTCTTGGAGCAGTTTCTTAGGGAGGTGAGAGAAAAGATTTTTAACATGGATGACACCAGAAGTGGCCGACTCAGAATGACTCAGAGTTCAGGCAGTGACTTACACAAGACTGCAACGGAAAATGTGATTGACATTTTTGAAGTTTTTCACCGTTGCAACCCGTTGTTGAAATGCTGAGAAAGCAGATGGAAGTGGCTGATAACCTCGAAGAAGTCTCAGCCAGTGACCATGCAACGACAGGCAGTGATACGGAGAGTGACATCGACACGAAGGTCAGGCCAAAGTGTCCTACAAGGACATCCAGGCGCCAGATGGAACTTACTTGCACCAACATGCAAAGTTAAAGACATTGCATTTGATGAAGTCTGAAAACTGACGGGTCTTTTGTATGGACGCGCAACTATCAGCAGTTACAAGATTGCTGAGGGCGCCATGCTTTTGATACACCTAAGTGCCGTCAGTGCTTTAGTGCAAAGCAAGACTGAGACTGAGTGGCAAAACGGTGAGGCCTCTTTCCGTTTTCAGCGCATTTTGTTGTTGCGTGGAGTGTGCATACCAGGCAACAGGTGCAGGTTCCAATTGTGATGTCACAGATGTTTTTCAGATCCTGCATATGACAAATTTCAACAGGTATCAGGTCAAGGTGATGTCTTGATTCTCACTCAGATTTATTCCGTTTGAAATTTCAATGGAATTTTTGGTGCAACGTGAAACTCAGACTTGTCGGTTGGCAACGATTCAGCTTTGCGCAACGACGAGAGAGAGGATCAAGGAAGTTGGCACATGAACCTTTAGTGGGCCTAAGGTGCGTGACAAGCCTTTTGCAATTTCAGTTTCACTTTCATTTCCATTTCAAAGCATCATTATGGGATGTTTGCATCAGCATGACCAACCGGGCAGATGTTGCATTGCGAAATTCCCTGCTATCCCTTTTTCAGACGCAATTTCTTTTCACGTCATGGGCATGCAGAATCTCTGACACTTGTAGTTGGACTTCAGTCAGAACCAAAGCTATGGCCTTGGTAGATTCTGAAGTTGCCTTTGCAAGTCGCTGCAATGCCATTGACAAAAAGCTGAGATCTCTTGAACATGTGCGTTCAAGCTGATCTGCCAACGTTTATGCGTATGGCATTCGCCGTTGGCACACCGCAGATGGCGGCGAGTGAGGAAAGTTTCAAAACGTTTGCAACTGATTTGAACGGTCGAACCGAACTTTCTATTACAATGATGTCCTTGCTGCGGAGGTTACACTTCGAAGCAGTTACAATGGTGGTGATGCATTTGAAAACAAACGTGGCCACAGATGCTGGGGTGGAAGGGTCCGAGAAACTGCCACCTGTAGAAAGGGTGGAAAGATTGCAGGGACAACAGGTCCGCCTGAAGGGCCTTACAATCAAGGGAGAAACGCAGCCATCTTACGCCTTGATCAATGTGGTTACAGGCATCTGTGATAGTGGTTCAATTGTTTGGGTGCCGCCGAGCAAGTGCACCAATAGAGACGCAGAGGTGAAACAAAGCCTGAAAGAAAAACCTACAACTTTGACGGTGGATCGGCAGCCGTTGAAGCTTGCAGTTGGTGAGCCCAAGATCGGGGCCGATACGTCCAATGAGCTCTTGATGCAAAGGGACTTACAAAGACGTGGATTAGCATTTGACCCATGCAAACTCATATCGAATGACATCCACGACAAGTGGGCACAGGTTTTGCTCATGCAGTTGACGCGTGAAGCGCCGAGTGGCTATGCAAGGGTGACCATGGAGCAAATCCTACGAGCGGACAAGGAACTTTTCCCCTTGATGTCGCAAGATCATGCAGGGCCTTTCAATGCTGGACCCAAAGGAGAGTTGCTTTGGTTTTGTTGATGACACAACTGATGCACTGCCCTAGCATCAACGTACACCGGTCTCCTTTTTCCCAGTGCTTCAGCCAGAGCTGCATCAAGTTCACGTGTTGATGAAAGGGCTCCCGAAGCCATCAGTGCCATGACCCGTACAGCCGAGAAAGAAGGCACGCGTTTCTGGCAAAGCTCGTGCAAACTGTCCTGATGAACACAGGGTTTTAGCCAGTTTGATGACAAGGGTACTCCTATTTGTTGGGCC
>CAMXCT020003048.1:0-77820 GCA_947184155.2 Cladocopium goreaui | reverse complement strand
GTAAACTGAACCCAGAAGAAAAGGCGCTCTTCGACCGTGCGAAGGACTCTGAGGTATCCTCCTTCCTTCGTGCGCAAGCTGTGAGAAGATGCTTGTCCTATGAGGAGCAAGCTCGTGCCCAAAACTCTGACAGAGTCTTGAAGCTCGTTGGGTACTGGTATGGAAGCCCATTCCCCAAGAAAGCCGCGAAGAAGCTCTCCAAGACGCTGGAAGCAATCCCAAGACTGTGCATGATCGCACAGGCAGCCGAAAAGCCAAAACCCGCATCGTTCTTTTGTGCTACAATCATCCTGATTTGGAGCTACCGACATTTTCAACAACGGCGCCAGTGCAGTCGCACTTGACGCGCAACCTGAGTCTTTGCGCTGTCGCTCAACGAGGTTGGCAACTGGAATCCCTGGACATGCACACCGCCTTCCTTCAAACGGGTGGCGAGGACATGGAGTCCAAGGAACTTTGGACCACTGGAGCGCCAGAGCTCAAAAAGGCTCTGAATGCATCCGGTGATGAGATGCTTCGATTGCTGAAGAATGTCTACGGCAACGCCGAAGCTCCAAGAGGTTTGTGGCAAGACGTCGATAAGACGTTCCAGCGTCTTGGTGGACATCGCCTACTTGGTGATAGCTCGTTTTGGATCTGGACCGAGCCCAACGAGTCCCCTCGCAAGGCGACAAACATCGCCTGATTGGCTTGTTGGACACGTGGATGATTTCACCAGAAGCGGGGACATCGACCAAGCCGCTGGGGATCCATAAAGGTCAACACCTTCAGACACACCGGCTACTGCTGTTCAGACATGTTGATGTTTGTAAACAACATGGTGAACGTTGGATCATCAGCCAGGAGTTCTATACCGAGACCTTGCCCGACATCGCGGTGGACAAGAACCGGCTGAAGATGGATCCAAAGACACCATTGACTCCAGCTGAGATGTCAGCCTGTCGAGCTACCCTTGGAGCCTTGCAATGGACTGCAACGCAGACCCAACTGCAAATCAGTGCCCGTGTCAATCTCTTGCTGACCGAGCCCACCGTCAACAAGAACATGGCCGTTGCCAAGGAGCTGCAGGAGATGATTCGAGAAGTTCGACAAGATCCAATTTGCCTTCGTCTATGGCAAATCCCTTCGATCAAACACTGGCAAGACACCTGTGTTGTGACCATGGCCGATCAGGCCCATGCGAACCGTCCACAAGGTGGATCAACAGGTGGTTGGATCACTTGTCTTGGGGGACCAGAACAAGTCCAAGGCAAACCCGGACAGCTCAACATCGTGGGATGGCGCTCTTGGCGTCTCAAACGAAAAGCCATCAGCACCAACGATGGTGAGATCCAGTCAGTGCTGGAGGGTGAAGATGCGAACTTCAGGGCAAGATTTATGTAGTGCCAGTTGAATGGTGGCGCCGCCTACTCCGAGGACGACAAGCTCAAGCTGGCGAATGGCATGGTGAAGTATGTGGCTGGAATCCTGGCCACCGACAGCAAGGGAGCCTATGATGCCGTGAACAAGCATGAAGGCCCTCTCCTCGGATTATCAAACATCCGAAGTGCCCTTCAAGCTTACCAGCTTCGTGAGCAACTCCGTGATGCCAGATGCCGACTTATCTGAATCAGTGGCGATTGGAATTTGTCAGATGCCCTCACCAAGAAGCTCAAACAAGCTCGTGAAGGCCTCATGCAGTTCCTCAAGAACAACATCTGGCGCCTGACCTTCGATCCCTTGATGGTCTCTGAGAGAAAGTCTCGTAAGATGGTAGCGCTGTTTCTCAAATGAGACAGCTGCAATCTGTGCTGTGCAACATCCAAGAAGATTTTGGGTACGAAAACGACACCATCTGACTCCGTACAGTTGGATCAGTTGCCCTTAGGTTTTCTCCAAAGCCGCCGCAGGCCTTGAGCTGTGGCTCGCAACTCCTAGCATAAAAGGCCTCTGGGTGAGGCGCAGGTGTTGGATCAAAGTGACGCTTAGGGGGAAAGCCATAGTCCTCCTCCTTTGTTTGCTGTTGCGTCGCTGCTGCACTCCGCTGCTACCAAAACACCATGGTTATAGGGGGTTGGAAACTAGCATATGGGGTATATCCAACAAGAAAGAGAACAACCACCCACAACAAGCAACAACAGCAACAACAAAAGAAAACATGGCCATGCATGACCATACCAGGGCCAACTTATGGCATGTTCACCACCTCTCCCCACGATTTACCTCCGTACTGGTTGGACACTTTGCGGCCTCCCGCTTGCGTCATGAGCTCCTCCACCAAAGGCGGTTGGGCATTGAGCCCCCAACTCCCTACCTGAGGGGCCGTGGAAGCAGCGCAGCATCCGCGACAGCGGAGCGACACCGGAGTGGCAAGTGAGAAAAACAGAGGAATGGATAGGAATGGTGGTTATAAACCTCATTTTTAAAAATAACCAGACAATTCTGCGAAAATGGTGGATAACAACCATTTGTGGGTCAACGAGAGAAATAATGGTAGCTATACAACCCACAAATCATCTTGTTCTGTTGTATCATCACAAGCGGCTCACGGTTTTACGGGGGGGGGCTGCTCAGCATTTCTCACGGGAGAGGTGCCTGCACTGACCATCGTTGCTCAGTCACCATCATAGACCATTCATCTTCCATTATCAACCCCATGCTAGCCATCACTAATGATCACAGACCGCTACTACCGATTGGAAACCATGATTTGATAATGGTTTGCAATCAGTATGATATTTGAGTATTGGCAAGCATGGTTTGATTAGAAATCACTTCCATTACTTAGTATCTTATGGTTAGTAATCATATGTAATCATTAACCGTCACTGCCCATCGATAACGAAAAACCAACCATGACCAACCAGCACTCGCCATCACTAACCCACCCGCATCCTGAGACTAACCATCGCTAAGCCATCATGACCCTGATCTGTGATTGACGATGGATCATTACGAACCACTGACCATCGTTAGACATTATTAATCAACATTTCAAAACCATCACTAACCATGACGAACCATCACCACCCACTGGAAACTGTGACTAACCATCACTAACCACTAGAAACCATGATTACCTGACAACTGATTCTAACCTGCACTAGCCATCAATAACCACGACTACATGCTTAGAAACTATGATTCACATAGATTCACCATCACCAGCCCATCATGGTCCCCTGCATCTGTGGCTCCCCGCACTGTGCTGGTGGGGCATGCTAGTTGCATCGATGCTGGGCGGATACTGTCACACTTCCGGCATGGCGCTTGGATGCAGTGGCACCAGCTGCAACTGATGGCTGACCAACCCAGATGGTGCCGGGCTACTTGCTATGGCAACTGACCATGGTCTATGACTTAGGGAAACCCAGCTAAGCATCTGGCAAGCAACAGCTATATGGTTGATCAATCAAACTCCGCTAAATGTAAGCGCTATATGCTGTTGGATCTATGACCTTCGTTACAATGCGGTAGTTAACAATTCTAAATGGGGGCCCAAATCCCAGGAACAAACCATGAAGAGTCCATCATTCGGCAAAGACCTCAGGTTTTTTCGATGGAAGATTGGATTTTTTCTACTCGGCTTGGATGATACCTTCAGCTTGTTGGTTGAAAGTGGCTTGCGGGCGCCACAAGTTATGGACCCTCGCTATGTCTCAGTGATCTCAAAGTGCGCCCCAAGAAGCTGCGGGTTCGACCGTGGAGCCAACCCCAAGCCCTATAGGTGGTTTCCCTACCATGGCGCTCCTCTAAACTCAGTCCCTGAACAACTGGATCTAGCCCCTTCTGGCGATGAAATCCTTCCGGTGCTAAGACTCCTTTGCTCCGGTCACAACGTGGCCCCGCCGCGTTTTCCTCCGGGGAGACCAGAGATGACTAGAGAACGAATCTCCGGAAACAGCACAGAGATCCGCAGTTTGGCTCGGGTGGACCTCGAGGATTTCAAAAGATAAGGTTTGTGACGGGCTTTGGTTGGAAAATAGGTTAATGAACCGTCAAATCATGGCTAAACTTCGGTGAATGGGATACGAGTTATGGATGAATGATGGCTAATGAATCTTAATGAGTGCTTGAATCCTTCAGCTATAGTTAAACTATGGTTACTTAAAGGTCTTTTGGCGGGGATGGTTGAGTATGGTCAATGGTAATGGTCTGTGATGGTTGAATGAATTCTCGTGGTTATGGCTAAGAGTCAATCATGCCACTGGTTTTGCGGTGGTTCATGACAGTGAAATGATCGAGCAGTGAGGACCAGCGAATAGTGATCAACCAATGCTAACCAATTAATCGAGACCCAAGCAACCAACAGAAACCAACCGAACAACCAAGGTGGTAAACACTTCACGTGTCGATGGATCACTGTTCCCAGTCGGTAGGTCGTGTTGAAAGGTTGAACGCCAAAAGGTCAAGTGGTTCAATTCAATCTCATGTCGCCTTGCTCGGTCCAGCAGTCCAGTATCTACACCACCAACGGCAACCATCGTTGAACCACCAACAACAAGCATCGTCTTTCATCAAATATGCATCTGGCACCAGCAAATGGTTTAAAATAAAGCATCTTTCACCCGAAAGTTCAAGTCTACTTTGATTCTCCAAACATACCCTATGATTATTAATGATCAGCCAAGATTAACCTTGGCTACTTCCAATCGTTAATGATTAGCATTTGGTATTACTTTGATCATCAACCGTGGCTAGAGGTCACCCAACGCATGTGGTTTTGTTTGAAACGATGCACGTAACCGGCACTCCGTGCGGCAACGTGCAGCCTAGAGCTGCATGCAGCTCAGTGGACTTCGATGCATCATCTGCGCCTGGTTGGATCGCAGTCGTCTCTTCAAAGGAAGAATTGCAATGTGGTTGACCATGCGTAGTCATGGTAAATAGTGGTTCATCGTAATAAGTCATGTTTGACAGTGGTTTATAAAGCTCAATTTCATAGGAATCAATCCTTGTGAGTCATGGTTAACTTGGTGGCTCGTAGACCCCTTGCTAAAACTTGATTTTTTAGTGGGTATATGATAAATCAATCCCCAAAAACATTAAAAAAAACAAATTGCTGGGTATAAGCCACCCACTTAATACATGTTAATGCTGGTGAAAGTAATGAAGAGACTTGTCTTCATGGTGTACTTGATGAATCTGATGGCAACCCCCATCTGCTCCCATCACCGGATTGTCATGGGTCCCCGGGCAAACACAACATGTCCAGAGCGTGGCTCTTTAACCGTGCATCTTTGTGGAAAACTGGCATTGATCTACACACAGGGGATAAGCTGTGCGAATCCTGATGCCAGTAAGCACACGGGGGCTCACCACTTTGACTACCCTGCACCTTAATTCTTAGTGTTTCCAGACTTGGGATCGCAAAAAATGGTTGAGTCATCAGGACCCGTTCAGTTGACTTACGGGAGCCGCCCGACGTGGAATTGCCCACACAAACATGTTGAAGTCAGAAACCAACCCAAGGCCGCAATAGCAATCCCAACAACAAATGGCGGCATGCGAGCGCAACCCTATTGGACGTTATCGGGCCAACAAATGATCCTTGGTAACAAGGTCTTCAAAATTGAAGAGTCCTTAGCCCATATACAACAACAACAACGACAACAACAACAACAACAACAACAACAAGGTCACGGGCGGGTAGAGGGCCGTGTACTGTATGCAAGTTCATTTTTCCAAATCGACAACCCTTCCATGGTTTTTTGAGCATGCAATCGCTGTTGTAGGGGGATTAGCAAGTGATTTTTGATGACTTTTCTGTTGTTCTGTGTTTGTCATTCTTGTGACATGTTCATTCATCAGCTCACACCCCATCGCATGTCATCTTTCAACTTTTTTTTCCTCAGTGTGCGTGTGACACCGCATCTCCTAGGGCACGCCATAAGTCCCCCTTCTCTTCTTCTGTCCAGTTAAACCGAAGAGCGAAGGACCAGGCGTACTCATACAACGCAGGATTCACTCGAGAGATCTCAACGTGACATCAATGTAGCAGAAACATACCATCAACGTAGCAGAAACATAGCAGCAACGTAGCATAGTCGTAGCATCAACGTACCATAGACGTAGCATCAGCGTAGCATCAAGTTGCGGAGCAAGTGCAGACGAACGTTAACATGCCCCCCCCCCGCCCCCCCCATCCCCAACGTAGCATCAACGTAGCAGAAACATACGTACCATAGACGTAGCATCAACGTAGCATCAAGTTGCGGAGCAAGTGCAGACGAACGTTGACATGCCCCCCCCCCGCCCCCCCATACCCAACGTAGCATCAACGTGGCAGAAACATAGCAGCAACGTGGCATAGACGTAGCGCCGACGTAGCATCAAATGGCGGAGGCAAAAAAAAAGCAAAAAACGAGCCCCGAATCCCCCTGGCACGGCTATTTCATAGGCAAAAAACCATGGAAGGGTTGTCGAATTTGAAAAATGAAGTTGCATACAGTACGCGGCCCTCTACCCGCCAATGACCAACAACAACAACAACAACAAGAACAACAAAAACAACAAAAACAAACAGCAACAACCACCATCAACCTCAATGGCTCTTCTGTCAATAACTAGTGGGCCTTGTTGTTCAACCCCTCACAACACTTGTCAAATAAGCCGAAGTCTACCAATGGCTGATGGCAGAAATCGTATTGCTACTTGTAACCCCCCAGCTGTCATCCAGCAGCCGTACATGTTTTGTCTACCCAAGATTGATTATCGTTGATAAGGGTCATGAACAGGATCTCTGATTGATCATAGTCCTACCATTCGCCATTTATGTTTAAGCATCCCTTTTGGCATTGTTGGCTGTGCATCATCCCGTATTGTCCACTACCTCCCTGTTAAAGCACTTACTCACCATCATTATCGTCATTGACAGTTATTACTAACTGGTTGGCGGTTGTAGTCCTATGAAAAATATTAGCTAATCAGCCATCCATCACAAAAACCAGTGTTTGGCCCGTTCCTGCGCTGTTTCCCACGAGTGATTGGTTTACTTGTTAAAGCAATTCACTTCATTTACAATAGCTCGTCCCTTCGTGAAGGGGTTTCCTTTCTTTCTTTCTTTCTTTCTGGATGCTGCGAGTTCAACCGCTTGGATGTGCTTGCATGGCTGACTTGTTATCAGCCCGCTCCTCGATAAAAATCAGGCTGCACAATATCGAGGGCAGCAAATGTTTGGCAACGGTATGGATCGTAAACATCTGGCACAGGGTCCACATGCTGGATTCCCTTGGCCAGGTCGACCACATACCCATAAATGGCCTCACCCAATGCTTTGTTTAGCATCGGGGGGTAAATTTTGTGAGCAGCAGTTCTGTACTGTCCTTCGTCGTTCTTTCCTCGAAGAGCTTTGTGATACTGCTTTGGGTGTGGACATCTCCCTCCAAATCCCACTGTCATTGCCCGATGCCTGAATGAAGACAATCTGACTGTGAGAATTGTCGTTGGTTTCTTGGCGCTGGCGCCAAAACAACATTGGTCGAAGGAAGTGACCTGAACGCACTCCAGAGTTCGCAACAACCTCCATTGTCTTGAGCTCCACACACTGGCACTGTCTGCTTGGGAAATCCACAATGGCCATTGTGGATGCTCGGCAAACCCGCATCCTCCGTATTTGACCATTGCAAGCATCATCGTCTGGGTGAAGTGCATCAATTTCTCTCCCAGTTTGATCTGCTCCCATTCCCATGGTGCCAGTGTCGGTTTGCCAGCTGGGTGGCACTGGTTGCGCAGAGTGCGTGGTCCACCGTCCTTGTCATTCCTGGCGGCGGTATACGTTTCGCAGGGCGGTCCCCCGCCGCAAGCTGCTAGCTGGCCGCTGG
This sequence comes from Cladocopium goreaui, assembly GCA_947184155.2. Classification (NCBI taxonomy): domain Eukaryota; class Dinophyceae; order Suessiales; family Symbiodiniaceae; genus Cladocopium; species Cladocopium goreaui. Next base: position 70,018 of record CAMXCT020003048.1, on the reverse strand, counting down.
CAGCTCGGGCGACCCACCATGAAACTGCCTCATCTCTGGCGAGATCTCCGGAGATTCGCTGCATACAGAGGTCTACACTTATCGTGAACAGCTGGGTTGAGCCTCCCATACTTTGTTGATCGATCACTGTGTGTAAATCTTCTGTGCGTCGAAAACCTGAGAAGAAATGTACGACCACCAAGCATCGTATGTGCAGTGAAGCGTAGATCCGTGCTAAGCCCCCACTGCTACACCTTCCATCGCCTTTTTGCATGCCTCCTGCGGATTGAAACACAAAAGCAGGCAAGTCCTGTTCAAGCCACCAAATGCCATCATGGGAACGTCGTTGTGGGAGAATGCATCTCCCTTGGAGCTGTTCATAGCCCCTCTGTTCCTGCACAAACCCCTGCATTGCGCGCTCCTTGATGTGTGCAGCTGCTGGGTCGTTGGCCGGTGGCAATGCAGGGCCTGGGAGGATAATGCACGCTTCCAATGCTTTGTGTGCATGCCACCCCTGTTGGCGAAGGGCATCATTCTCAATACGGTCCTGGATGTCCAGCTGTTCAACCTCCGCTTCGCTCGCCGGTGGGAAGCAGGCTTTGTATGCGGCCAAACAAGCTTCCTGAGTGCGAAGGTGTCGACATCGTCGTGGTCGCGAATGAAACTCCTGGTTGCAGCTATTGCACCGAGAGCCCAGAGCATAGTACCTGACAATGTCTTTATATCCATGTCGTTTGTAAGCATGTGTCGACAAAGCTCGCACGGTGGCAAAGGATTGTCCACATTGGTCGCATTCCCAACTTTCAGGTGTCTCGTTGGCATGGGATAATGGCAAGACAGCTCCTGTGGTGACAAATTCCCTTTCGAACATAGCAATATGCAAAGCATGCATTGCTTTGGCATGATGGAAGTGTCTACACGCAGTGGCTGCTGTCTTCAAGCGTCCTTTCCATGCCTGATCGAGTCGGATAAATTGAGCCCATTCCAGAAAGGTGCTGTCTGTGTTAACTGGGCATTGATGATCGTAATGCGTCAAAAACCAGCGAAAAGACTGCATGCATCTCTGCTTCCATGAAATAGGTGAGGAATCCTCAAGCACGAATGTCCAAAAAGCATCGGGGCAAAGGGTCATCATGCGTTGAACGTATCGGAGACGAGCCAAGTGTAAGGCATCATGCGGAGGCAACATTTGTGGTAACCCGGCTAGAACATTAATGTTGAACTTGAATGCAGGAAGCCCTTGCAATTGCTTGCGCACCAAGACTGCCAACATCGGTCGCAACCCTTCGTGCCAGTGAGTCAAGTCCTTGTCTGTGACTCGAGTCCACACATGCGCATTGTACAAGTGACGAGCTCCCGTGACCGTGCTGAAAACAAGCCTCTTCATCGCTGAAGGCACCTCTTTGCGACGGTAAAAGGACTTGAGCAATGACCCCCAGCCTGATCGAGCAGCAGAAATGCGTGCTCGTACTTCTCTTGCATGGTGGGATCCTGTCTGCAACCAGGTTCCCAAATGCTTGTAGGCACTGACTACACGAAGTTGACATGCTGCTCCATCAAGCATACCATGCAAACACGCCCCATCACGAGCCAGTTGCTGTTTGATGACCTTGGATCCGGGCCCGGAGGGAGCCCAAAGCAACTCAGTTTTACCTTCGCCCCAGTTCAACTCCAGGCCTCTTTTCCGAGCAGCATTGATGAAGGCCTGAAGGACTCCCCAAACTGCTTGCTGAAGTTGTGCATTGTTGGGTGCATGAAGCATGACCGCACAATCATCCACAAAGGCCAACTCACCAAACGCGCATGAGCCAACTGATTCGGCGTTGTGAAGATTTTTGGTGGGGCTTCCTTGTCCAAACCACTGAATGTCATGAGTTTCAAGCACCTCACTACGCATGTCCCTTAGCACCAGTGACATGGTGATGTTGAACAACACGTCACCAATAGGATCTCCAGGGCGGGTGCCCCGGGTTGTCACACAAGGGTTGGTGACTCCTGGCATTTCGAAGTACGTAGTATCCATGAGATCTCTAAGGACGGCATCCAGATGCGGTGAAAGTTCAAGCTCTCGAGCGTCACCTGAAAGTACCTCGATCAAACGGTCCAGATCATCTGGCATCACACCGTGTTTGGACAACGCAAAAGCCAACCTATCCGCATTAAGCGGCACAGTGGTCAATGTCTGCCGGTACACCGAGTAGAAGGCAGCACGAAGATCAAACAACAAGGTAGCATGTGGCAACTGCTTGTGAGCACACCATGCACCATGAGCTTGAATGTAATGATTGGCCACATCGGTTGAATATGCTGCCCTGCCTCCACACTGGAATCCATCAATCAGGCGTTCCCAGCACTGAGTGAGATGATCTCTCAGCGCATGGTGGTATAGCTTAGCAGTATAACTGGACACAAAGATGCTTCTGTACGACTCAGGGAGATGTGGCGAACCCTTCTGTTTCCAAAGTGGAAAAGTTCTGCCACCTTTCCAGGTGAGAGGCTCTCTAGCAGATGCGGTGACTTTGCAAAGCAACACGCTCATTTGTCTGGTGAAGGCCGGACCGGCAATTTTGAGCAAATCGGTGGGCAACATGTTGGGCCCTGGAGCTTTGCCCCGGCGCATATGCTTGAGACTTCTCTGGATCTTCCAGTCACTGACAAAAAGATCGGGTTCCAAATCGTTTCTCGGGCACGTCGGTCCAGTTCCATTGAGCTTGCTGAGTGCATCCCATGTCACCTCAAATCCTGCCTCAATGCGCTGAAACTGGTCATACCATAAACGTTGTTGTGCCTCGAACGAGTGAACAAAATTTCCATCGGGCCCTTTGAGAGCTGGAAGTGGCCTTGGTCCATTTGGCATGCGAGAGGACTTTCGGCCCAACCGCAGCAGGGCATGAAAAAGCTCTTTTGTGTCGATACGTCCATCCTCATCTTGCGACTGCAGTATGAGCTGATCATAGAACTGGCGTTGAGCCTTTCGAACATGTGGACGAATGCTCTTCTTCATTTCCTGAATTTCCAATCGATACTGTGGGTCTCTAAGCAAGTCATTGGCTCGACCAAAGTCCAACATTTGGCGTTTGAAAGCGATCATGTTCACTGCTGCTTCTGGCAAGTGGAGTCGTTTGCGTTTGCCAGACTTTGGAGCGAAGAATTGTTGACCGAGTTGGAGGAGCTGTTGCTCCCAAATCTTGCAATGCGTCTCCGGGGTCACATCCCACGATGGCACTGGCAACGTAAGAAGTGCATCTCGAAACTTTGCACATTGAATTGGATCTCGAAGAGCCTGTTTATCCCACCCTATCTTGGGGGAATCTTTGGGACCGTCCGTGGTACGTTGGGCGGCCATCATTCCTTGAATCCGAAGAGCCACAGGGATATGATCCTCGTGTGCAAAGGTGGTGTCGTGGTCCTGAAGTGTCCATGACTGCACTTCCCATGTTCGAAACTGCAACGGCAACAATATGTAGTCTCTCCGGAGTCGATGACCCCTTGGGTGTGTCCAGGTCCAAGAGGGTCCCTGATGACAATCCTGGAAAGTGGAGGGGACCCACCATTGCATAGCGTGAATGGCATCCTCAAAACAGGCAGTAGCATCATTAACAGGCTCGCCTCCACAGTCACCAATATGACAAGACCCAGAGTTCCCCAAGGGAGCATTGGCATCTGCACAAATGATGGAAAGAACCTCTTCGGTGTCTGGGAGGATTGAAACCGTCTCATGCCACCACCTTGCCACTGATTCGGGCTTGTGACCATTTCCAATGTAAGGGGCATGTAAGGAAGCAAGGATCAGGACCATGCCCGGCCAAGTTAACTTCAGTACTAGCCTACGTGGGTCAGCATGCAAAGTCACCACGTGTGCATCACTCCAACGACACTGGGAACCATCCTCCATTACAAACAAGGGGCGTGTGCGATGGATCCATAGTTCAAGAATCAAGAGGTTTATTCCCTCTCAGAATGCAAAACAGCCTGGGGACACCCACACACACGCACACACACACACACAAGGGCATTGAGACACCTCTAAGAAACCCTGAGTCAGTCCGAAATCAAAAAACATACGAAGCAAAACTTGAAACGTTAATATATTTATCGTATAGTTTGTTTGAATATGAGGACGTATCATAGATACTCAAACAAACTTGAACGGCACATGATCCCAAGCCTCCTGTTTCAGATTCAGGAAACAGAATCGAGCATCAAAATTAGCAAGAGAAAACACCACGGATATCATTGACGGTTAGTTACTGTATGTGGTGATTAGTGGAGAGTTCATCCGATTCGGTGAGTTGAAACCATGGTTGAAAATGACTGGCCCAACTCTGCTTGAAATGTTAGCTCAAAGCCTTGTTGTAATCAGCACGAGCAAAAAAATATCCACAAATACCGCGGAAACACATGAATAATGATTAGGATATAGTGGCGCATACCGGCACAGCCGCACAAGAGACAGCTGCCTCGTGATCTTCGCTAGACGACTTGTTAGCCTGGAGCACGCAGCCATTTTGGACTAGGGAAACTCATGAGCATTTGATGTCGGCATTTCTTGGACATCGTGATTAGCGGCCCAGATAGGTGATTTACAGAGCAGCGTAGCCTGTCAACACTTCAGAAAAATCACACATCATATATCCAAACCCAATGTATTGAATAGAAGGGCTCGTACGTCGAATCATCATCCACAAATTCAACGATGCCTCTTCAGTGGCTCAAATGTCCGGATCTTCCTGATATTTCGTGAAAGGTGCCGCGCGGTGGCTCACCCGGATCATGTTTGACACCTTCAGCATAACAAACCAGCTTACTGAAAACCTAAATCTAACTTGATAACAAATTCCCAGGCGGTAAATCATCAGAAAATGATGGATGCCAACACTGATGATTCATCATGGCCATGCCATTCCTCAAGGTGTCCCACTAGAATGGGATTGTAAAGCCCCATGATTTTCTAAAAATCACTTAATAGAAATTTCTGAATCCTTTTACTGGGCGCGATCATCCAATCGACAATCCGTATTCGATTGAAAGCAGCTGTGGAGGGATGTTCTGTCTCTTGACACATTCCCACAGGCTCCACTGTACTCACCACACGGTGTACATTCGCAAACGAGTCAATTATGTTAAACATTCAGGTTGACAACCCATACGTACCCAAAAATCAAGTACATCCAATAAGTCATAGAAGACGAGCCTTTCGTGAGTCCACATGTTATCAACTTGTGAAACAGGAAGACTTCAACTGGAACGATCCATAATCCGGAATCAGCTCGGACTAGCATGTTTTTTCACCGTCAGCATCCATCAATCTAGCGCCGAAGGTAAAACTGAAGACGTAGAACCCATCTAAAATGATCATTGCTCGGCGTTTGTTTTTTTGGGAGGGGTATGCACAGATCGTCTTAATTTCAGCGATCCGAGAGTAGAACCATGCCCAATAAGTAGAACCATGCATCTAGAACAGGGCAGATATTTACAATTGACTTAAATACAATCCTATTGCGGACATACCACCATTTGGCGGTGCGCTCTGGTCAAGGCACACCAGCCAGTTATTAGATCACAAACTCTGCTGGGAAATCATTCAAATCTGGAGGCTGTAAAGACTATCCCAACCCAACAGAAACATGCAGTTCAGGGTGGCTGCGCGCGTTCTCCCTCCAAAAATTGTTAGTTATAGTTATATTTCTCGTGACTTTTGCTGGGTTTCCCAAACCCATCCCGTCAAAACCCACAAAATCTAGCCATGGACGAGCAGAAACATTCACTATCAACCATTATCCAAAATGATCAACAGCGAATATCCGACCTGTATCAAACCATTATCAGCAAATCTTCAAAAGGATTGACAAGGAAACAAATAATAACACAATGATTTGGCGATTGGATGCGATTGGGGGTTGGTATTCTTGAACGCCGTTTTAGCCGGCCCACTCTGAAGAAATCAACGCCAAATATGATAATTAGGTGAAACTACAACAGCCAACAAGGACAATTCAGGCGTCGCTGAATTGTTGGATGGGAAATTCGACATTGGAAACCCGATTTGCCATCATCAATTATAGTGGGGTCCTGTCATTCTTACCAGTCACCATTCCCGACAAAATGTGTCAAACACCTTTCAATTTGGGCACTGCTTTTATGGATAAACGTGTCAAAAAAATGGTACCTCATCGAATACATTTTAGAGAAATGCATGTTTTCACCTTTTGAGACATGAGCCTGTTCTTGCTCAATATGGTTTGTTCAAAGTTTCCTCTTGGCTTTTCACCAAAGGCGAGAACTTCGTTGGCTGAAGGGCATCCAATGTATCATCTCCTAGATTCGCTACATATTGGAACCAATCACTATTGCAGAACCATACATCCACACGTAAACGCCAATCATGTAAAATCAACGATGATTAGCTACATCGTGATCAACAATCAAATACAATCAATAGCTATTGGAAAACCTGCCTGAATCGAATTAGGCAAAAACGCGGTGGATGAAGGCAGTAGATTGTTCATTCAAAACCATGATTTTGAACATCACATGAATGTAACGACGCCCGATCACTAGTTTTCTCTGGTTCTTTCTGAGTGCCCAGATATTGGTTCTATCCACAACTTGAGGGTATCCCGTTTCCGAAAGACGCAAATATTGCTTATTGATCAGAAATGTCTTCCACTAACCATAACCATTGACTATTATTGATAATAACCATTATTCCCTGTTTGGGAAAGATACCGTAGGTAATAACCATACTCCTAATCATTGGTAATCACCACTAACCATTTACCATTAACACCATGATAAGTGGGAACAACCATTATTGGTTAAGCATTGCCATCATTAGCTAGTGAAGAAACTTGTTGCATCATAGCCATGAACCATTAGTTAACCATTATAGATCAGGAATCACGTTGATTATCGATCCATTAGGTCTATATAACCATTATTTCTAATCATAGATTATCTATTCATTCAAAAATACATTCTTTCTGTTGAATAATCTACCGTTGTCTATTTATATAAACCATATCTGTTTATATAAATGGTTACCCAAAGCTATGATAGATATGACTCCATTCGATTTTGCAGCGCTGCGCGCCTCCGATCCCGTCGCAGCGGCGGATTCCTTGGCAGCCTGGAGCGAATCACCGGTGGTTGGCGATTTTTCCAACAAGAAAATGATGGCTCTTAGCAGAAGGTATCCTTTGGCTAATATGGCAATGGAAACCAACCATTTTTGATAGGAAACCATTGCCAGGTTAGTTTACCAAAGGGTAATAAAGGTATAATGAACTAGAATAACTTAACAGAGGTACCCATGGTTCTTAACTTCATAGAAGGCCATGATAATAGAACTAACAAGAATCATGGAAAATGATGGTATAGTGGTTACTGCAGATTCCCTTAGACATGTCATTTTGAGACATCACATACAGGAATGCACCTGTAAGCCGTTTGATTGTTCAAGGAAAAAAGAACCTGTGTTCCGGGGAGGACCGGGAAGAAACACCTGTTGGCGACCCCAACAGGTTATGAGCCCAAAGGCTTGTTGAATGCAACATAGGAGGAGAAAGATGAACGCTTCAAATGCTAAGGGAAAGAAGTCTGCAGGTGAAGAGCCTAGGAAGACTGCATCTCCAGAAGCAGGAAAAGAAGCGAAAGGAAGCGAAGAAAAGACTACGAGGCCATCGACTCCGAAAGAGAAGCTGCGACCCGAATGTGTGCCGGTGCCTGTGACACCAGGGGAGACTGGAGGATCTAGAGGGTATGGGGAAGCTCAGGGATCAAAGGAGGTTACCCCAACATCCAAAGGAACAGTCTATCGTACACCTACGGGGGAGCATAGCAAAGAAAAGGAGGTTGAGGCTGAGAAAGATCATCTTGCGTTGGTTCCATGGAAGAAGGAGGCTGAAGAGACAGCTCCCAAAGGACCCCCGCAAAGTTTTGGTCCACTGTTCACTGAGGAGCAGCTTAGGGCAGTGGAGGTGTTGGAACAGAAGTCGTCGTTGTTGACCCCGAACCCAAGAAGGTTGTTAGAGACGTCTAGAACCTATGAATTGGAAGATGGGAATTCCATGGAAAAGGAGGCTGTTAGACCCCCAGTTTTGGAAGTAGCTAGAAATCCTATCCCAGAGGCTGCTAGACCCCCAAAGCCGAAGAAAGTTGAAGACCCGAGGAAAGATGAAGGAGTCCGTGCCTGGATGGAAGACATGGGCTGGAGGTTGAGACAACAAGAAAGAGAGAAGGAAGAATTCCTGATGATGATGAGGAGGATGGAACTGCAGAGAGAAGAGATGAGCAGAGAGAACCAGGAGTTGAGATGCGTAATTGAAGAGATGAGACGAAGAGATAGAAGGAGGGAAGAGCTCTGGGAAGAAGAAAGGAGGATGCAGGAAAGGGAAGTAGAAAGAAGATCCTTGTTGGCTATCCAGGATGGCCAGGAAGAGGAGAGGAGGCAGGAATCAGAGGTTCAGACGTTCGAAACACCTGAAGAGGTAGAAGAGGAAGAGGACTTCGACCTGTTTGACATCGCGCCCCAAGAAGTTTAGGAGGACGAGAGATCAGAAGGAGGGAGGAAGACTTCGAAGAAGACAGGCAGTGAAAAGGAGGCTGAGAGAGATCTGTCCGTAAAAGTTCTGATTCAGATGATGAAAGGTATGCAAGAGATCCAGAAAAAGATGCTGGACAGGGAAGCCAGAGATCGAGAGGAAGAAGCTGAAGGAGGAGCAAGTGTGGAATATGTCCGTGGAAGCCATGAGCTACCGAAGCTGGCATGTTGGTCCCCGCAATCTGGACCAATAGATCTCAATGATTGGCTTGCTCTCATAGAGCCAATTATGTCCGACTTGACGCAGACGAGTCAAAGATGGTGGCAGGAAACCCTTCGACAAGCACGGCAGTGGTACTCCGACCACATGGACTTGAGCCCTTTGGAAAGGATCGCCCACGATGCCGTGCCCACGGAGTCGTTGAAGATAGCGAAGTGGGTCCGATTGGAACGAAGGGCGAGCAACATGTTGTTGGTGGCGGTGCCAGAAGCTCAGCGTGAAGAATTGGTGAGCACCAAACGCCTCACAGTTTTGCAGATCTTGTGCCATCTTTTGATGATATACCAACCAGGAGGCCTTGCCGAGAAAGAAGTGATCCTATCCTCGTTGGAGAATCCCCCTGAAGGTTCCACGATTGCAGATTCTCTCCAAGGTCTACGGAAGTGGATGCGATGGAGGCGTCGAGCTGCAGAGTTGGCTGTGTCAGAACCTGACCCTTTTCTCTTGTTGAAGGGCTTAGGAAGGATAGTGAGGAGGCCGTTGGAGGGGAACAAGGAGCTGAACTTTCGGGTGAGCTTAGCTCGAAGCAACTTGCAGGTGGACAGCAATCCGACTTCGAAGAAGGTCAATGCTTTGGCGATCCACTTGGTGGCCGAGTTGGAACAAGTTGCACACTTGGACCAGGGAGCAAGCTCGATGAGGAAACCAAACCCGAAAGATCCAGGTCCCCCGAAAGCAGAGCCAAAGGTGAAGAAGTTTGAGGCCCCTGAAGCAGAGAAGGGAGGAGCGAAGGCTGAAGGGAAAGGGAAGTCAGGGAAAGGCCACTCGTCAGATCCTTGCAGATTCTTTCTCACTGAAGGAGGATGTAAGAAAGGAAAAGAGTGTTCGTGGTTGCATCAGTTGGATGATCAACGAAGATGCTGGAATTGTGGAGCCAGGGATCACTATGCGGACAAATGTGCGAGACCTTCTCTTCGAGGTGGAGACGCCAAGGAAGGAAAGGGAGAAGGGAAAGCCGCGAAGACGATGAAGAAAAGAGAAAGTGAGGAGGAAGAAGGTGCGAAGAATGCAGCAGCTGTGGACAAAGGAAAGATTCGGAAGAATAGTGAGGACGAAGGAGAGAAGGACCAGACGATGAAGGAGTTGCTAGAAGAGGCGACTAAGATGCTGAAGAAGATCAGCAAAGATGAAGGAGGTGGAAGAGAAGAAAAGTTGAGTAACCTTCAGAAGCAGTTGGATGATTTGAAGACAATTAGAACCCTACGGCTTGCTCGACTCCAAGGAGGACCAAAGGGCTTGCTTGACTCAGGTGCGACACATCCTCTACGTGGACGAAGAGAAGGTGAGAGCCTGAAAGGGTACAAAGAAGTGACGGTATCGTTGGCTGGAGGAAAGGAGATCAAGTTGCACATCACCAAAGAGGAGGTCATGGTGTCCAGGGATATGGACATAGAGCCGATTGTTCCCCTTGGACTGCTGATTGATCTACTTGGGTGTGAGGCTACATGGAAAGACAAAGAGATGATGGTGTGGCACCCTTCAAGAGGACGATTGAGAGTCGAGATCAGAGGAGGATGCCCAGAAGTGGAGAAGGAAGAGGCATTGAGGCTTATCCAAGAAATTGAAGAAAAGAAAAGGATGTGCATCAAACGGGTAGAAGAGGTCGAGGTCAGTGACGATGAAAAGAGGACGTTGGAGAAGGAGAAGGAATGGTTGAAGAAGCTGATCGAAGTTCATCCGGTGTTTCGAGAGGTGCCACAGTGGCTGAAGGACCAGTTGTATGAAGAGCCTGCAGAAAACCTACATGCATGTGGGAACAGGAAGAGAAGGAAGCTATGGAAGAAAGAAGGATTGGTGCTTCATGTCTATGCAGGTGCTCCGGAGGGATTCGGGTTGGCGAGGGCAGTTCATCAAGCTGGAGGAGACCAACGGAAATTGGTGGAGGTGGATTGGGAAAGAGATGAGAAGTGGAACATGTTGCCGGGAGGGAAAGCCTATGCAATGCTGTTGAGGATGGCTATGAACGGTTGGGTGCGAGGAGTTGTGGGTGGACCAAACTGCCGCACTCGCAGTGTCTTGAGGCATATCCCTTTGAGTTCCCATGATCATGGACCGAGACCACTGCGAAGTTGGGAGGAAGGTCAAGAATGGGGGAGAAAGGATTTAAGTCCTCAAGAAGCTGAAAAGGTGATGCAAGATGATGTGCTTATGTTGAGGTTCCTACTGCTCTTCATCGTCGCGGAGGAGGTGCGAAAGGCCAATGGAATGGACAGGAAAGTTCAGTTCTTGTTGGAGCAGCCAGGGGCACCAAAGAACCCAGAGGTGGTCACCTGGTGGGCTACAAAGACTTGGAAGATGATGAAGAGGGTCTACAGCTTCCAGGAGGTGAATGTGGACCAATGGGATTGGGGCGGCTCAGCATCTAAGTGGACTACGTTGGGCACTTCAATGAAGATCGAAAGGCCGTTGAAGAGAGGTGGTGCTCCGAAGAGAGAAAGAGAAGGGAAAGAACCTTGGCAGCTCTTTGAGGAGTCTCGCGCTTTGGCGAGGTGGGTCCCAGGCTTGATGATTGAAGTGGCAGAGAGACTGCAGCAGGAGGTGTGGGACTTGAAGATTCAATGCCGGCCCCTATCATGGTGTGAGCATGTAAGGGCTGGGCACGTTCCATTTCGTCGAGACTGCAGGATCTGCCAAGAGTCGAGGGCGAAGGGTCAACCACATCGACGAGTACTATGTCCAAAAGTGGGAGTTCTCTCCATTGACATGAGTGGGCCACTGAAGGAAGGAAGGGACTTGCATGATGAGAAAGACAAGTTCCTCTTGATTGCGACGTTCACGTGGCCAAAGCTCGAAGGAAGAGAGATGAAGGAAGACCCAGAAGAAAGATTGGATGAAGCCCCCGAGATCGAAGATGCTGAAGCGATTGCCCAGGTGGAGGAAGAAGTGGAAAGGAAGCCAGAAGAGGAGCAGGAAAGAAGGGCCGAGGATGGAGAAGACCTTCAGGAGGAAGATAGTGGAGGTTGTAAGGAGGGGGGAGAGGAAGAGGAGTTCAAAAACACGGAAGTTGAAGTGCATCGGATGGTCATGCCGTTGGGCTCCAAGAGTGCTGATGATGTGCTGCGAGCCACCATTCAGTTGTACCTTCGACTCAAGTCAGAGGGTTTCGAGGTGCAGCAGATTCATACGGACAGAGGAGCAGAGTTCTACAATCCGAAGTTTCGAAGATGGTGTGAGCAAAGATGCATCCTGAAGACGTGGACTCCTGGAGACGACCCCCAGAGCAACGGACGTTGTGAAAGAGCAGTGCAGGAAGCGAAGGGCCAAATTCGCACTATGTTGAAGCAGGCAGGATTGGAGGCGGAGTATTGGCCTCTGGCGGCAAGACATCTCAATGAGAGGTGGATGGCCCAGTTGGTGAAAGAGGAAGTTCGATGGCCACCATTCATGTCGAAGGTGCTGGTGAGGAAGCGAGGTTGGCGTGCAAGAGAGTTCGAACCCACGCAAGAGGAAGTGATCTACTTGTTCCCATCGTGGGACTCTCATGGTCACTGGATAGCAGATGACCAAGGACGTCAAAGACTTAGCCGCACCGTTATGGATCATGCGGTGGAGCCCATCACGGATGAAAAGTGGATTGCACTCGAAGATGATGAGAACCCCCTGCAGATGCGAAGGAGGCTGAGGCAGAAGATGGTGGTCAGAAGGATCGTGAAGAGAAAGATCGAGGAGGATGAAGAAGAGAGTCAAAAGAAGAAGAAAAAGAGGGCCCAGGAAGTTCTGAGAGAGACCAGTGGTAAGGTGGGAGGCATGGTCGTGATCTACATCGATGACCTCTTGATCGTTGGTGAGAAGGAAGTGAAGAAGATGGTGATAGGAGAGGTGAAGCGCATTTGGGAAACCAGTACACCAGAGGAGATAGACGAAAAGACAGGAGTGAGGTTTCTGGGAATGGAGTTGTGGAAGTTGAAGAATGGTGATTGGATGGCGACTCAGAGAGGTTACGTGAAAGAGATGTTGAGGAAGAATTTAGGTGAAGATGAAAGTGAATGGAGGAGGAAGAAGACCCCCATTACAAAGAGTTGGATTGAGTTGCCTGAGGAGGAGAAGAAAGAAGCGGGTGATGTCAAAGAAGCTCAACGGGTAGTGGGAGAAGTGATGTGGGTCATGACGAGAACGCGTCCGGACCTTCTTCACACTACCTCCATGCTGGCGTCCCAGATCTTGAAGAAACCAAAGGCTGTCCGAGAGGCTGCAGATCAACTGTGGGCTTACTTGGCACATACGTGGAAAGAAGGTCTGTTGTTTGCAGCCAGGCCAGAAGAGCACGAGTTGAGGAGTTACACGGATGCCTCGTTTGGAGAAGATTGTCAAGGGTGTACAATCGTCGCTTTGGATGGGGCACCGATTGCATGGAAGGCTGGGAAGCAGCATGCCGTTGCACTGTCCACGGCAGAAGCTGAGCTTACAGAGATCTTGGAAGGACTGACCCTGGGAGATTCCATCAGGGTAGTTGCAGAAGAAATGAGAGAGGAGGATGAAGAGATTTTGAGGTGTGTCGCCTTGACAGACAACCAAGCTGCTACTAGCATCTTGGCAGATTCCCATGGATCTTGGAGGACGAGGTACCTGAGGATGAAGGCGAAGAACGCTCGTTGGCGTATCCAAAAAGGGGATTGGCAGGTGATGCATGTTCCCGGGGCTACTATGCCAGCAGACATGGGAACTAAGCCAGTGTCAGCCCAAAGATTGGAGGATCTCAAAAAGATTCTGGGAATGAAAGATCTTGAGGAGGCACAAGGAGGAAGCGAAGAAAGGCAGAAAGAGATCGAAGAGAAAGAGGAAAGATCGAAGGACGGAGGAAGTGAAGCGAAGAAAGATGAGCTGGAAAGACTCCTGAAGATGATCGTTGTGGCCACGTCGCTGTCCATTGCGAAAGGCCATGAAGAAGAAGTCACAAAGGAGGCGAAGGAAGAAAGAAGCTACGAACTGTGGATCTTGATGATGATGGCTCTTTGGGGAACCATGTCCCTGCTATGGTCTGCGGTTCGAGCGATCCAGTTCTGCTTGAAGAGAGAGAAGAAGAAGGGAAGAAAAGAGGAGGAAGAAGAGGAGCTGCAGAAGAAAGGAAGAGATGAAGAGAAGAAGGAAATGAAAGAAGATGAAGGAGAATCGAAAGCCTCAAAGGACCCAAGAGAGGAGACCAACTTGAATCACCGAAAGCCTGGAGATCGAGTACTATCTTCACAAGCGGCCTCAAGTCATGAGGATCCTCAAGGGAATGCGAGGAAGAGTAAGGAAGAGGTCACAGGCCAAAGAGGTGAGACGAGTTCAAAAGGAAAGTCCAAAGGAAAAGCATCTGAACCGGGTCGGAGACCGAATAGCTTCCAAGTGCTAGTGACAGATTGGGGAAACCGGTACCATATGGATCCGAAGTGTCCCACGCTAGCCAATTCACGTCGACTGGTGTTTTCACCCTGGTGCCAAGATTGCGCACCATACAATGTAGTCCCCGGATCAAAGCTCAAGATTCAAGGACCTGGTCACCCTGCTCATGCCAAGTCTTGGTGTGGTGAAGGTAGGTGGTACCAGGCATGTGCGAGATGTTGTGTTGATCAAGGATAAGAAAAACGGCTTGAGCTGGGCGAAAGTGACATCTACCATGAAAGGGTGGTGGAAAATGTCCAGGATATCCATTTTCCAGGGGGAGTGCAGATTCCCTTAGACATGTCATTTTGAGACATCACATACAGGAATGCACCTGTAAGCCGTTTGATTGTTCAAGGAAAAAAGAACCTGTGTTCCGGGGAGGACCGGGAAGAAACACCTGTTGGCGACCCCAACAGTTACAACCACCTAGCGGTTGACACCAACTGAGAGGTTAACTACCTGGAGGTTAGTGCGGCTATTGCTAAATAATGGCATCAAGCATTAACTCATGGTTCAAAACTATAATAACGGTTAACTTAATTGTGAATAGATGGAGAATTGTGGTTGGTTGTTGATTTCAGCAAAGTACAAACTTGATCATGGCTACTGATGGAAAACAGCCACGTTTAATCCACACGGGAGCACTGCCCTGGTTAATCAGAGGGGATGATCAAGCTCCAACGAGAATAATGGATCAGAACCAACCACCCTAGCTTAGTTAATCGCAACCATTTCCCCATAGTTTACTGTACCCGAACAAGCGGCTTTCCCCATGACTGTAAAGCCCGCCACAAGAAGCTACAACCCGGCACCACACCTCATACTGCTGCATTTGGCGCAGGAACCATGCCTCCTGCCGGGTGCCCCACGTGCATACAGTCCTGTCTGTTCTTCGGTTTTTTCGTTTCTCTCTACACTGCGAAAAAAAATCGTGTTTTGGACATGATGGAGACCAAAAAAACGCGCAAAATTAGTTTGACAACCTTCAATGCACAAATTGCAACTGCGCTACCGCAATCAGCAAGAAAACCAAAACACATATCCGACCAAATTTGTTCAAAAACGGATTGAAAGCGACGTAAAAGTACTGATGCAAGGCCATCAGTCTATGGTAAGCATCCTGGGTGGGTAAACCAAAGATTACATCTTCAACGAAATACCGTAACATGGGTAACGGACGCAAACAATGCCGGAGGGACCTTAATGTCTCGATGCTCAATCTGCATCAACATCTACTATCTATCTACCTATTTGCTGTCTTCTGATCAAAACCCAAGATTCTTGCCTCAGCAGCTGCAGCGGCAGGAGCTGCAGGAGCTGCAAGAGCTTCAGGTTCCACCACATCCTTGGGGCCAGGGTCACCCACAACAATCTCGCCTACCACACCTGCGAAGGAACAGTGTGGCATTGCACGGCGGAAACGATCTGAAAACAGTAATGGTTTGATATGTATGTCTAGTGGACTATCTGGCCATCATTTAGCAAGCCTATCATTGAAAACGAGACCTACTTCCAATTTTCTTCATTGCAGTCATCGATAAACATGATTTATATCAGTTGACTGTGGTTGATTAACCATTGGCAAATGTGTGACGTCTGTGACGTCTCCTTGTCGTACCGTTGTTTGCACGCAGTACCGGCATGTACACAAACCGTTAGGATCCATTTGGGGTTTGCGACACCGCGTATCCATTGAAGGAATTATTTGGAGTACTGTCCAGGTTCGTGATACCAGGTGACCCAGGCATTCCGATAACGTCATTCGGCGTGGCGAATGACTGCTGGCCCCTTGCTGTTACAAGTTCAACTATGCTGCAAGATCAGCTGCTTTGCCGAGGCACAGCGTTGAAGCAGATCACCTCCGCCCCACCGAACCATACCGCCTGGCGGCTGAGCGACTTGGGGCGCCTAGCAATAAACCCAAGTTGCTAATGATTTGTCCATGGATGTCAATGGTATATTGGGGATTGGTTAATGATGATTAACGATCCATTGACTAGCTATTGTTAACGATGAAATGTTGATGATTATTTGATTATTGATGAATGAGGATTCATGCCATCTTAGAGCAACCACTACGTATCACTTGTTTGATACCTGTTTGACAGTCAGGTTCCAAGGTCCCAGCAACAGGGACCGCGATGGAGATGGTTGGGTAACCTGTGTTTGCTGGTCATGAAAAAGGCCTTAAACTGACCCGTGGTTAGATCTTGCATGCAACTGTTTATATGTTATGTATTTTCGTGCACTTACATTTTGTATCTGTTTCGAAACATATATATATATATGTATTTGAATATATATATATATATATTATATATACGTATATTCAAAAATATAAAATCAGGTTATGATGATGTATAATGAGCTGCAGAAATACATATACCATACCTTGGTGCCCCTTACTTCTACCTATTCTTCCACACAGGCATATACAGTAGGTGGGTTATTCAATGGGGTTTTCCATAAATGCGATAACCCCAAGTTCAAGGTTTCCCAAGCAAGACGATGATGTTGGTGAATTTGTTTGACATGGACTGTCATTGCGCAGCATGGAATTACGTTATCTGGTAGCTGGGGGTATCGTGATGTCTTCGTAGCCTGGAACCAGCCCATGCTGTTGTACGCGCTCACCATAACATTAAGTATAGGCGTGGAATGGCCGAGGGATGCCGAGGGGAAATACAAACGGATTGGGAGGTATGTCATGGTACGTCATGGTATGTCATGGTATGGCCTTTGAATCACAGCCTGCTCTCCTTGCCAACGGCACCTGACGCCGAGGTCGAGACATGAACTTGAGAGCTCCGCTTGCGTGAGCCTGCCACGCTTCTGGTAGCACGGTCACGCATTTAACATGTTATTGGAAAAGTGAATATATTGTAATATCTGACCACCCATGAGCACGGCTTTAAGGGCTTCTATATGAACATTACAGGAACACGAAACTCAGAAACTGTCACCGCAGAGATTGGTGGCTCCGAACCGTGATGAACTCATGGACACACCGTTTGCGGAATGTTGCCAAAACAACGTACGGCTTGGGTAAATGTGACCGCACCTGTGATTTGCGCGGCCCCAAATATTCTATAACCAGCATGCATAGATCCAATATGGGCAAATGGGATTAGAATGGATTGGATATGTGGCAAAAAACATCGCGTCATATGACGCCACATGGTGCCACATGGACCAACCAATTTGAAAGGGGAATTCAAATCATCTGCAACTCACAAATAGGAAAAATCCTTTTGCTTGCTACATTCGAAAACGGTTGCCAGGAAAGGAAGAATTCCAAAGACTGGACCGGAATTCAATTGCTGGGGATTCCAACAACAAAAGGATATTGAATCGCAGGGATTCCAGACACACAGGAGAATCACAAGAGAATTGAATTTCGGGGATCCCAAAAACAACAATGGGATTGAAGCACCGGGATTCAAAAAAAAACAAATGAAATAACGGAAATTCCGAGCACAGAGGATACTTGAATTACGGGAATTCGTCAAAACATCAAGGAGTTGAAGCACGGGGATTCCACAAACACAAGGGAGTTGAACAACGATTCCAATGACCCACAGACATAAGGAAATTGGATTTTACACAAGGATTCCAAAAGCACCAGGGAATAATTGGCAACGGCGACCGGTCGCAGCAGCCAGAGCCGCCGCCTGCAGATGGCTGGAGCTCGCCAAGATTTTCTGTAGAGCAGACTTCAAGTGTACCTGGTTTAAGCACAGTTGACTCAGGCGAGTTTGGTTTTGTCAGGATCGCTCATTGCAGAGGAAAGTGAAAGGTATGCCTGGTAGCATAAAAACATGTTTTCCCCCAGGGAACTCGGTAGGCACGGCTTAGGTGTGCCTAGGTATGCCTACTTCTGTTTTCCCCCATGGAACTCCGGCTTTCATGCATGATTTTGCAACATTGGAATGTGGATTCTTTTTGGTGAATCACGGTGGAACTCCAACATGGAAAACCAGTGTTGCCATAATGGACACGCCTTCAATGTCTGTCCGTCAAATGCAAATCCCCATCAAACTCGGCTTGCAGCCCACATCTGCAAGAGGCGCACAAAATGCATGCAATATTTGAAACCCAGTGTCAAATTTCCCCCATGGAACTCCGACTAGGCATGCCTTCGGTCGTTTGCTGCCCCCAAGCTACGTAAAGGATTTCTACACAAAAGGCACGCCTTTCTCCACTGACGGTATCCTCTGCCCAACCCACCTTTCCCTCTTCTCTCTTTCGAATTTTCGGCGCCTGCACAAATGATGAAGGGTGGAGCAACAGGGAGCTGCCTATCTCACTGATAGGCTGTACAAACACATCCGCGTCAACCAAACTGAGCCAACTGGTTTAAAAAGCATCCCAACCCATGGCTAATGGTGATTCATCACTGGTTGTAATGGTCACTAGTCCTAAATCATGGCTGTAATTATGACTTTGATTATGAGCCAGCTAGTCCACGATGGCTCATGGTTGGCTCATGCCTTAACTAGTTAAGATGTTTGGCAAATGATCAGCAACCAACGCGAATTGAGAAGAGGGGAGACCAACAACAACGAAGTCATGGACTGCTTATGTTCGCTGCTTTCTGTTTGGCATCCCTTAGCAGATTACAATCCAAACCAGGCCGTAGAACCACATCATCTAACTGGTCAACACTGTCGCTAAGGCTCAAAGCAGCCTAACCCTTGTGGCATTACTACTGTTCAAGGATGTTGGCTGTTTCCGAAGCCGTGCTGGTGCGCCCACAATGCTGGATGCATATTAGAGATCTATTCAACTCAATTATTTTGAGCTCCTATTCACCAGTTTGTTCATCGGGCGCCATCAAGATCACCACAGCGTGACTTAACCAGGTGAGTTCACAGTTCGTGAAAGCTGGAATTAGCCTATCGTCTGTCCATTGTAAGAACCACCGCGAAGCTACAAGTTTGGATGATCATCAACCAAAAGGGTTGGGAAGTGTTTCAGGGCAAACACTGATAAAGGTACCCGGGGAACTGCGGTGTGCCCACTGCCACTCTCATGGCCGTCAATCAAGATCCTGGCGCCAATAGCTGTATCCAAAGCTGGAAGACACGAGCCTATTGGTCACAAGATATTGTGAACCATTGCGATGAAACGAATGGGGTTACCAATTTTGCTGGACCACTCATCTTTGATACAACTGACAGGCCATTGTCATCTAACCAGGCATCAATGGTTGAGCGCATTTGCATCCATAAATCAATGGCCGAACTGATGTTGGCAACACAAAAGTAACTGGTGGGCGTTGGCGGCTCATCATTATCTATGAAGCGTTGAAATCAGCGGAGATAGCTTTGAACCACCATCCTTTTGAACCGCTGAATTCTGACACTGATCAACTCCCACCTTGGCCGGGGGGGTCTTCAAGATGCCCCTGAGCACCTGGGAGCTGAGCACGGACACCCCAGGATGGATTGCTCGGACATCACCATCCTAACTAAAGTTCACATCACTCAATTAATTCACTTAACCAGTTTCAAGAATCTTCAAGCTGGTTCCGATCAATCATGATTAACCATCATTGACTAACTGGGTTTATAATGAAGAATGTCTAAGTAATGGTTGAAAATCACCAATTCGATGGAATCAATACTAGTGCTAGTAAGATTCCTCAATAGCCATTCTTGTTGATGTCTGCGATCATTCCAAGTATCATCTAACTATCAAAAATAAAGATATTTTTTTGGGAGACTCTTCATACCATCCCGCGGGCAAAGCCCACAAACGGAAGCACTATGATCAGCTCGTTGGATCAAGACTTCCAATGGATCCTTATCACAACTTGTTTCCAAAAGAATCTCTTTCAAACGGCTGGGGGTTTCCACTAAACCGGATTTGTCTGTTCCCAAACTGGTTGCCAATGGCTCTGAGCCCCGTATTTGGATTACGAGTAATTGTTTGCAATCAATTTGATCTTCCATCCCCAGGAATGGAAAAGGACATGGGCTTGATCAGCAAACCACTGGCCACTGGAGCTTGTCTGGGCATGCTGTTTGCCGCAGCTGTTCTTGGGGCCCCAGTTCAGGCTGGGGTTCAACAACTCAGGTTGCTGAAGGGCTGCAGGCTCCATAGCTCTAAGGTCCCCTTGATGTGTGACCAAGAATGTACTATAGCTAGACTATATATATATGCAGGTAGCGTCGACTGGAGAGCTATCGCGGCACAAGCAGCGGGTGAAACCACTAGACCACAGGGTCTATCCAAAAGATGGGCCACTGTTTTGATCCACAAACCTGAAGTCAACGCTGTCTGAGTAGCAAGTGAATTGCTTGGGTACGACAGACATTTGCATCCCCGGCGGGGCCCCAAAAAGAACCAGCCAACAACCAAACAACACCGAAACCAAAAACAACCACAAACATCAAGAAGGGGCACTAGGTCTCGGTTCAGCTGGGACATCCTCTAGTGGGTCCAGTCCGTCCTTCTTTCTGTTTCGGGCAGATCTCATGAGGGGTATTTTCCATTCTTGGCCTAGGGCGAAGAATCTGTGAAATTGTTGCTGCTCACTGTCTTTGGTCATGGGGTTTGCCAGCTGTGCGCCACTGTGGACCCACCTGATGGGTGTGCGTGTGCGCACGATACTCTCCTTCAGTCCGAGTAGCTCCAGCGCGGTCCGGTGTTCTGGACCTTTTGGCACGTAAATCTCAGAGCGCATCCTATCGTGCACGTTCGTGGAATCTGTGACAATTACTGCCGGGATGAGAGCTACCTGTGGTTCCGTGGCTCTAACATCTACCTTGTTACCCAACATCTCGAAAAGCTGAAGCCTAATGGCATACATGGCATCCTCACATTCTATCGTGGCCAACGTCTCTGCGCCACCCGGTGACCGACACTGCCGTTCTATCTTCGAGGATCTCCACATGATTGGACTGATTTTACACATCTCTCCCTTTAAAAGGTGTTGATGAGTTAACGCGCGAACGGTGAGTACCTCAACCTGACACGGGTTAGAGGCAGGAAAGGTGGAGCTAGGCTCCACGATCATGGCTGCAGCAACGCAGCCCGCCCGGTATGAAACCCTGGGGGGCCCCAATTTGGCGGCCTACAAAGGTGTTTCCAAAGGAGGAGACAAAATTGGCCACGGATCCCCAGGAGATAGTGGGCATCCAGTCCAAAATTAAAAAACACGAATTCGGACACGAATTCTGACACGAATTCAAGCCGAAGGCAAGCCACGCAGGCTTAAGCCACGCACGCTGAAAATTCTTGCGCCACACAGGCGTCCATTTCTTGTAAAGGGCTCTTTTAGGCTTCTCTTGTTTCATCCGGGGACCAAAAACCAACAGCGTCAGAGGCCCTCTGTTAGGCAAAGCTCTTCTCAGTTGATAACGCTCAACAATATGTGAAACATTGCTCCTGTAACACTTGCACTTCTTAGCCTCCAGGGTCTTGACGGCATCTTTTTGTGGCCTTTCCTCCAAAAATTGGTCAGCAACAAACAGACTCTCAGCCATCTTCACTTGGCTTTTAAACTGATTTTGACCGGAGCTGGTCTGAGAACGAACACCATGGTCTACCCTAAGCGCAGTAGAAGACGCCCTCTGAGCGCACTCACCGGCTGCAACATCGCGGCTCGCAGCAGCAGGAGCTGCAGCTGCACTGTCATGTTGAGGAGCTGCCAGGCAGTCGGGCAGCGACTCGAACCTTGGTATGTTTCCCCCGCGAAGGGAGTTTGACCTCAGAGAAACCTCAGTTCTGCGGATAGCGGCCATCTGATTGACCAGGCTGAGGCATTGCGACTCAGACAAACTGTCATCCCACCCCAAACGTCTAGCTAACAGACTTTCAGGAGGGGACATGTTCCTAGACACATCAAAAGCATTACAAAACCAGTAAATGTGTTCGAGTTCGGGAACCACTTCCGAGGAACAATACGGACAAGTCGGACGAATCTGTCGGTCTCCAAAACGATCCACAGCTTGGCTCCAAACGCCCCCACACATCACAGCTATCCCATCGATGGACGTTTTTTTTGCAACTTTTCTCAACTTGTCCAAAAGCACAGCGGTCAGATGCAAATTGTTCCTTCTGGCACAAATTGCATCAATTCGATTGGAATCTTGCCACGTTTTCATCTGAGTAAGTCTCCAATCGGTCCTGAGATCATGCATAGCTTTCAAATTGACTTGCTTGCTGTTCCGAACATCGAAAGATCCGGACGGGCCAGACCATCTGCCCCAATCTTCCAAGTGCCAACCCCATTCCGTCAGGAACGAAGAAACATATTGCATCACTGGTGGGATAGGCGCGCGAGGAGAAGGGACAAACCAACCTTGTTTTATGCGGAGCAGGGTCCACCTGTTCAGTGCATTCATAAACCGAGAGCAAGCCACCAAAGCCAAGTCACATGTATGCCCTAGCAGAAAAACTCTCTGGAGCGGGCGGGAACTACGGTCTCCCCTATTTTCGCTGCCACGAACAGATTCACGAAAACATTTGGTAAATTCCAACAGCTGCTCTTGAGTGCAAGGTCTTCCAGTATTGAAAATGCCCCACACCGCTTGCGGGGTGAGCAAGGCATTAGCAAGCAGCTGCTTGGTTCGCTGGGAAATAGGCAAGCTCATGATGTGACGAGCTCTCTGACGGGTTGTTTCTCTGCGAGCTTCTTCCTTCGGATGATTGCTTCCCAACCCATCAACCGCACCAAGGACTTCACCACAATCTTTCACGTCAGTTTCATTGGATGATTGCAGGTACCGTTTTGCTTCCTGGGTTCGCCCCCAAAGCTGCGTCTTTTGGGGATGCGTCTGGAGCCGGGTGACATCTGAAAGTTCATTCCAAGCCGACTGCACCGCTCGGATGTCAGCTACACTACGCCCCAAAATAGTTCGATCGTCTAAATATAACATCTGGCCTACTCCAGGGTGTTCTTGTTGTAACTTTCGCAATGGAGCTGCAAGCACTGCTGCCATGCTCAAGGGGCTCCAAGGGTCCCCTTGAGGTAAACCACAAGTTCCGGTCATTTCGTGGGGAAAAACGGCCCCGCCGAAGCTTGAAATTCGAGAATGACCAAACCACTGGGCAGCAAGTAACCCAACAATGGCCGAAGGGATTTTCCACAGTTTGAGAATTTCCAAAGCAGTAAAGGCGTCAGTGCTGTCAAAGGCCTTACTAAAATCGAGAGCCATGGCATATTGGTATGTGTCACTAGGGAAATCCAAAGCTAAGGAAACCAACATGCTCTCCACATCCGGGCCGGCGTTACCCCCTGATTGAAAGGGGGCCAAGTGGTTTGTCAAATGTGGAGCCAGTTGTTGCAATCTCACCTTCCCCCACAGGCGGTAAATGAGACTGCCCATGGCTATGGGACGAACTTGAAGAGCATCTGTTGCAGTTTGTGCTGAGTCGCTTTTACCCTTTGGAATGAAAACGAGTTTCCACACTTTCAACGAGGTCGGCCATTCAGATTTTTCTTCGCATCGATTAAGCAATTGGGCAAGTCTGTCCCAACCCTCAGGAGGTAGATGGGACAAAAGAGTGGCATCCCATCCGTCGACTCCTGCAGAGGACCTTTTCATCTTGTTGGCGACCCTCTGCAGGGAGCTGGCTGAGATGGGTTGGAGCTCCGGCAGTTCGTCTCCGTGAGGAGGTTCAAGGAAAGGCCCATAAGCTCTCTGGAAGTTTTGCCACGCGGTTTGGTCATCATGGCCCACACCAAAAATTGGAGCCCAAACTTGAGACAGCAGTTTGGCACCGCTAGCCCGGCAGGTCGTAGTTTGGCCATTGCCACGAAGAAGCCATGGCGCTGGGGCTGCAGTATTTTGAATCCATTTAATAGCGGAAGGCAAATGGGACATGTCTTGCTTCCACTTCTGGGATTTACGGGTTTGTTCATTGCACAGGAAAGTTTGGAGATCTTGCTGAACTCTCTGGATTGCTGGGCCCCAAGCATTTTGGCGGGCAAGCTGCCCCACAGTACCGGGCAAACTATTAAGCTTGCGACGCAAACTGTTAGGCACCATCTGGCCTCGACCCTTTTTTAACTGTGCTTCCTGCAAACGTCTGAGGATACGGCGCAGTTCTCTTTCTCGGTGTCTTTGACTGGGAGCCATTCTAGCCCCACCTTCTCTAAATGAATATTGCCCAAGAGCGACTTCTGCAGCGGAAGGCTCTAAAATTCCGAGGCGGATTAAACAGGATTCAGCGTCGAGGCACCATTGGTGCCAGGCGGAGTTGACATCTTCAAGCAAAACACGATTCCAGATCTCGCAAGAACAAAAGGAGGTTTGGATGTCCGGTCTAGTGACACCTTCCTGCATTTCACAACGTTTTCGATGACGGGCCATACGGAATTCTTTCTCACCCGGGGATAAATCAACGAAAAAAGTAGCTTCAGGAATGGTATGGTCAGCACCAACAGGAGGAAGTTCCTGAACCAAAGGAAGCTTGAAACACGGGCCATTAAAGAAAATGCCATCGATAAACCGAACGTTCACATCTTCCGCAGGAACGTGTTCCCAAGAAACCTTGGTATTTTGGATATACCTACCTTTGGAAATCAGATCACCTCCGTGTTGCCTGAGGAAGTTGGCCACGGTGCCATGTTGCACATTTTCATTGAAATCACCACCAACAATCCAGCAGCCCCTATTGAAGAAAACAGCATTCTGTTGGAAAAAATTGAGGAATTCTTCTTGGCCTGCCTTACGTTGATACAGGCAAACAACCCTCAGGGGATGTCCGAGGCCAAAAATTTCGGCACTAAGGATTTGGCCAGATTCGAGCGTGACATCAGAAATTTTCAAAGCAGCTAAAGGCTCCCGGACCAAAATAGCGATGCCGCCTCTGCCCCCATTTGCTAAGCTATTTGCGGGGAGGGGTAACATTTGCCACCCGGCTTTTTGCACATCTCTCATTGTCACTCCCAACTCAGCTGTCGTCAGCCCATGTTCTTGGATCATGAGGATCTTAACTCCACTAATGGCAGCAGTCAGCAACAAATCATTACCATGTCGCTTCCAAGATCTGCAGTTAACAGACCAACACTTTAAGGAACTGAGACTGTCACTACATGGACCTGGGTGCCGAGCCTCTCCAACTCGCTCAGCCCTTTTGCCACGGCGGGTGGCAGCCAGACCATCAGCTTTCTTGCTCAAATCAACCTTGAACGAGGAGCGCACCCTTCCTTGTTTGTGGACAATTTTCCGAGGCTTGGAAACATCTCGTTTGCGGACAAAGTTTCGCTCAAGCCAATCCAATCTCAAGATGTCAGAGGCTTCCCCATAAATAGATTGCCAAACAGCTTTGCGAGCAGAGAGAGGCTCTAAAATCTGTTTGGAAATGGACTTAGCACAAACCTTACTGAAAAGCTCATTTGTTCGCAATTTCACATGGCAGCGCTTGCATTGGGTTCGGAACACACCTTTGAATTTGGTGGGAATTCTTTCCCTGGGAATGTCATGACTGCCTGGCCATCTCTTTTTTTGATACAATTCCCAAACAATGTTCCATCTCTGTTCCAGCTTTTCTTGGGTGCATTTAGCTTTCCAAGCATTCGGACAGGCACCCTGGTTGGGGAGCTTGGGGATTTTACTAGCAGTAATTCCATGCGCCGTCTGGAGATGCTTCCGTCTGCTCCACGACCGCTGGCTGTCTCCCTTGCTACCGGAGGGAATTGAAAAATCACAGAGGTTACATTTCCACCAAGTGCGGGAACCAGTTTGGGGAACCAATTCACCCAAGGACAAAACCCGGCTGTGGTCAACCCGACCCTTCTTTGTGGAGGTAGCAGCATAACTAGGAGTCTGACAAACCAAGGAACTGCTTTTACTGAGGCTACGGCTGGGCGTGGCATCGTCCCACAATCGCTTGCTTCCTCCCGAGCTTTTGACACTTGGAGTTTCTGAAGCCCAAAACCTAATTGCTTTCCGCGGGGATGCAGCTGCAGACTGGCTACCAGCTCCTCTTAACAAAGGACATTCACTGTTACTTTCTCGACCCTTGAGCCATTCATTGGGAATGGATCTATTGGGTTTCAAGGCAAACAACTGGTAGTGTCTATCATGTAAAAGCAAAACAATGGGGGAAGCCTCCCTTTTTGGTTTTCCAAAAATCACAGGTTCGCGAAACTCATTGTCCACGAGTTCGATGACAACGATCTGGACACCACATCTGCGGCTGATGGCTTTCAAAACCAAACCACTGATCCATTGCCCCTTTCGCGTCAGGGAATCCACCCAAGCATCAAAGGTGGTGGGAACAACACCTCCTTCAGTGTTCTCATCCGCATCCGTATCAGGACACCAAAAAGGGGAATACATGCCACTGTTTTTCCGAATATGGTCTTGGACCGTCACTACTACTCCAGCAGTACTCTTACCGTCAGGTCTATTCTGTGCAGCAGCATCAGCCCAGCCAGCAACCAGAAAATCGTTCATGGAAAGCCCTCCGTGAATGCGCAGAACATGCTTACGATTACACTTGGTCCTGTAGATCAACTTGTTGATTTCTATCATGGTGGACACCGTGCTTTGGGTGACTTGTGACAGCAGCAGACTTACTGCGGCTGATAGCTGGGGTTGCGACTGCTGAGCAACCCACGACAGGGCCCCGAGCGCGGCACGAATCCTGGTTTTTTCAAGATCTGAGGTCGGAGCTTTGGGTTCCCGACGTCGTTCTGCGGAGATTGGAATCTCCCTGATTTCTTCTATGTACTGAGTCTGTGACAAAAGAAAACCCCCGTCCGATTCCTGTTCTATCTTGACTCCACATTGCGTGAAGCTGTCATACTCCCAGGTTCCCCACTTGAACTTCTCCTTTATTTGTTGGCACAACCGTTCCCAAACCTCACAACCATCTCTTCCACAAAACAAGAAATCATCCACATGACCACTTATCAAACCAATCAAGCCCTGTTTACTATCCACGTATTTGAAACAGCAAGGATCACTCACACATCTCTCAAAGCCAATAGATTGAAGAAAGTCAGAAACAGTCAAAAACCATTCTAACGGAGCATCAACTAAACCGTAACAAGCCTTTTTGAGTTTGGTGATGGAACCGTAGGGAATGGACATGGCCTCACAAATTTCATCCGTGGGTATCACATAGGCATCATGTTGGTACTCCCGTCCCTGGAGAAAAGCTCCAGACACATCCCCCTTAGCGACTCTCATCTTTAGACCAGCAGCCAAACAAAGAATCAGTTGGCGGGTGGTACGAGACATGGTGGGAGCCATGGTTTGCCTATGCTCAGAGTTGGGGTCCTGATGCCCCAAAATGACGCACCGTGCTTTGGCTGCACGGCATCCTTGTTCGTCCTTTTTCCATGTTAGGACCCACCGCATCCGCATCGCTGTTTGTTTGTCGGGTTGTAGATGTGGCGGTAACGCCTGGAGGGCGTCAGCTGCCACAAACTTCTTGACTTCCTCATGTTTAGCCTGTTTCATTTGAGACAGTTCTTCGGCATCCATGTGACGTTCTGACACCTCTACTGACCTGCGCCTCAACTGTGACACCAGAAACGATTCGAAGTGATTGGCCATGTAACTTTTACCTCTTCGTGTTTCTGGCAGCGGGATCTCTACGGCAACTGCAGCTGTGTCTACACTTCAAAAGGCCTCAGCATACATGTCATGAACTTCTGGGAGCTCATGGTCTGTTACTAAGTGTCCCCGGCTGCCCGCAGATGCTTCGGCATCCACTCTCCTACTTGGAGCCGGACATTGTGCACATACCTTTTCTGGCGCACCCGCCTTGGCGGTGCTGCCCGTTCCTCGTCACGTGCTGCCTCCATCTCCATTGCCTCAGGAATTTCGTTGGATACGTCTTCATATTGGCGTCCCCCAAGCTCCTCAGTGAGCTTGGTCATGGTCCATGGCAAATCCACCGGACTGGCCAACTGTTCCACACATTCTTCCCTATGGGTGGCATGTCGGAGTTGACGTGTATCAGCCTTCAGCAAACGATATCCCCTGACCAACCACACCACAGAGCTAGGATACAGTACACCCTCAGGAGTTTCTCGCGTTTCCGTTGCCAGAATCCTACAAGGACCGGTGAAACCCCCCCTACGGTGACCACGATTTCCATTATTGTTCTGGATACGCCAAACAAACACCAAATCACCTGGCTGGTAGTTCTGAACTTGATGAGGACGGGTGTTCTGAGCCCTACGCAACCGATCATTGTAGACATAGTCGGTCATAGCCTTCTCCGCTTCTCTCATGACTTCCATGGTTCTACCAAATTCCCCTTGGGGGTCGTCAACCAACACTGGTGGCACTTCCAGTGCTCCACTGGGCGTGATCCTACCATGTTCATCTGCCGCTCTTCCCAGAGCGTGCTGAGCTGGGGAGAACCCCCGCACCACTTCCCGTTCGTTCTCAATTCGGATGGCTTCCGACAAGGCTTCTTCCGCACTCAGGTTATGGTCTCCCATGGCCAACTTGTTCATGATGTGTTTCGTACACTGAATAGCCCGTTCGACATGACTAAACCCCCAATGAGCTTCAGCCGGTATGGTATCCAACTCAACCTGTTCCCCCATGAAATACTCATCAACTCTATTGGATCTCCACGGCCCTCCTGGGTCAGCTCGCAGTTTGCGTGGTTTCCCAAAAGCAGGTTTCCAATTCTCCCTATAACAGTTGATCGACTGCTCACCGTTAACACCCCCAGAACCTTTCACCATCATCTTCCCAACACGAAACCGACAACCCTCATCAATAATAATCGCAAACTGACATCGCTCCCCAGTCTTAGGATGGACCCAATAAGCCACATCAGCCTGAATGGTTGCCCATTTGGGGGGAAGTGGTTCCAGCGTGGCCCTTGGCCGTGGAACCTGACGACCAAGCTCCTTGCAGACTGCACACTCGTAGCCTTTTGCTAGGGCCACGACCCGAGCACCTGTGCCTCTTGCTTCCAAGGCACGCACTAAGTGTTCCAAGGGACCATGACCTGTGTTCCTGTGGAGCATGGCAATTTGCTTGAGGCATCTATCTTTTTTCTCTTCGGTCAAAGATTCTTCGGCATCAACATCCATGTCGTTCCCCACCATACTAAGACCCTCAACCATTTCAGCCCCATACTCACAAAGGTTACAGCTCAACCTACTCTTCGGATGACGGACACAATCACACGTACACTCCTTGGGACGACGTACCACTTGGTAGGATTCCCTTTTATCCCCCCTTAATTCTTTGAACATCAGTGGTGTCACTTTGTCCCAGAGGATGGCCCGGCACACTCGTCTGGCGAAATCCTCAGTGTAGTAGGCTGTCATGCGTGTCAGCTTTCCCTCGCATGGGACATGTTTTTCGACGCATTTGCAAGGAAGGTCCATGTGTTGGGCTATCCCCGGATGCGTCGTGGCAAGCTTCCACCCTTTTCCCATAAGCTTCTTGGATTGCGGGTCCATCAACTTCACTCGGCATCCCTTAACCGCACAGAACCATGGTTGGTACTTCCCAAAGACCCGTTGCACCATTGGTAACCTCTAAGCATCATTGGTCTCAGGCCATTCCCAGGTAACCGGAATCCCATGCTGCACACAGTGAGTAAAAATGATGAGCCCTCCTACATACATGCGAATGCAGGCTTGGCGCTTCTGTTGGAGATCAGCTACCTGTTGAGCATTCCTTTGGTTGACGTTCTGCATTTTACTAAAAGGGCCACACTCCAAACTCAGCCAAACCGCTTGGGGGTTGTTTTTGGTGATTTCAGCTAACACGGCGCGAACTCCTACCGTGCTACTTAAATCGTATCCGTTCCAAAAAGCAAACCTCTTGGCCGCAGCCTCGGATCCAGCCAACTCACGCATCTTTTCAGTGATCAAGGAATGAGGTCCGCAAGCTATCTCATACAGGACTGGATGCTTGAGACGAGCTAATATCTCTACACTGGCTGGCAAAAGTCTCTCAGACCTCCACTCTAAGGACTTGGCTGTCAAAGCCTCCAGTGGTTGCTTCCTCATCTCTTCGTCTTCAGTCTCTTCGTCTGCCAGGTGTCCCATTTGTTGGGGCACCGTCAAACGGGATTCACTCCCTCCCATTCGGAATTGGAAGTGGTTGCGTCCTCTGAGTGACTCGTCTTGCGCTTGGCCTCCTTCGTGTCCTTCTCCAGGGCATGCATCTTCTGGGTCAAGCCCTGCACAGCCTGTGCCAGCTGTGACAGCATGGTCTTCATGTTGCCCTTGGAATCCTCGTTGCTGGACGCTGGACTTGGAGATTCGGGTACTGGAGGAACCCGAGAGGTTGCCTTTGGCGCTGGCATGCTCTTCTTGCCGCGCCTTCCACCCAGCATGTTCACATCCCTCTTGGGATTGGCCTGCAACCACTCCGCCAGGCGCACCAGGCGGAAACATGCATCGCCCTCGGCCGCTGTGGTCAACACCCATTGGCAGTACTCCCATTGAGAATCCTGAATCTCCTGGTATGTCAGGTGGGAGTGAATACCAAATCCCACTGGATCCGTGTGATCTCCAGCTGTGCGGCGGTACGCTGCGTCCATCAGCTTGAGGGTGAGGATCTGGATGGTGTCGTTGGCCGAGAAGTTCACGTTCATCTCCATGGCCAGTTGTTGCAGCTCGCTCTTCTTGCGGGCACTCTTGTTGATGCGAATCTCCATCTCGCGCAGTGGGCTTTTGCGCGGTGGTCCACTGGCCTGCACCGCTTCCAAACCTTCCAGTTCGGTAAGACGTAGAAGGAGTTGGTTCTTGCGCCATCCCTTCGGAGCTGGCTCGCCGTGCGCCTCCAACAGGCGAGTCTTCAGCTCTGCTGTGGTCATCTTGCTCAGAGGGCCATGATGGGAGATCAACGAAAACCGAACTCGCTGGGATTGATACTTGGGCCTCGTGTCTATTGAGTGAAATCTTCGAGAGCCAACTGGTGACTGCCAACATCCACGGGACTCATTCCATACCTTAGCGCTATATGGGTGATCATGGTGATCCTCAGATGACTGGACTCCTTCTTTCTTTAGAATTCCTTTTCGTGGCTTCCTAGTCATGTCCTCTACTCCATTGTCATTCTGTGAGCCCTCGACTCCACTGAACATGTCCTGATCGGTAGCCATCGCTGACTGACCTGAGTCTGCAGCCTTAGTCACATCTGCCAGTGCGCCATCTGCACTGGCCTCCGCGCGGGTGTGTGTGCGCGCTATGTGTGTCATGTGAACCCGGGGGGGGACGTGGACCTCTTCGTTGTCATCACCCTGGGTTTCAAAGTCCCCTGATTCACCTGGTTGTTGTTCCTGGGCGACCTGTTGTGAGTTGTTGTCCATACTGTCCGCAGCATCCCCGGTTCCCAGCTTCCCATCACTACCAACCCCACTGGTACCACTTAAAAAACTTTGATCGTACCCAAGGTTCCCTGCTGCCCTTTCGACCTTTCTACCACTTGCAGGGTACATGGCGGAAAGGAGCTGTCCCTACTCGATCGCTACCAAGGAGGGAAACGGCTGGCTCAGCTGAGTTGACTGATGGTACACGTCCTCCGTAAGGGGCATCACTTGATGACCCGCAGCTGCGCGTTCCAAGTGAATCATTCGACTTGGATCCACGTGCCGAAAAATGGCACGATCATTCTCAAAATCTATGATTGCCCCCAGGCGTCTGAGGGGGCGGATTGAAAGTAAAATGGGAGCCGCACCCTGATCAAGTGCGTGGATCCGCAGGGATCCGGTGTGTCCTCCAAGGGGCACTTCCAAATCGGTGGTTGATGCACACTGGTTCCTACTGGAATTTCCGAACCCAAACGTAGGCCTATCATCAAAATCAACAGAAGCAACACCACTCACCCCGCGCTTCGCCTGATTCAAATCAACCACCTTGTCGAGCGCTGCAGTGGATCCTACGGTGCGTGTGGCTCCGCCGTCAATGACGGCCTTCCCCTGAGCTACAACTTCAGAGGTTGACAAAAAACCGGATTCAGCACTCAGAATCTCCTCAGACATGAACACCAAGGGAGCTGACTCGGTCACCACATTGGACTTGGGAGCTTCGGATCGTGGCTTCTCCTTGCAGTCGGCACTCTTGTGGGGTCCTCCGCATCGGAAACATTGGATGGTGACCTTCGGCTGAGAAAATTGCTTCCATAGCCCATCCTTACGGCCTCCATCACCAGGCTTGGACGGGTAGAACTGCCGTCCCATGCGCACGGCGTGCTGCCGTGCTCGGGCATCCTTCAGAGTTCGACGAGCTTCGAACATGGCTGCCATCGCCTGTTGAGCATGCGCTTCATCTGCCAGCAGGGATTGAACTTCCTCGGAAGAGAAGCCCTCCGCTGACAAGGTTCCGGCATCCAGGTCTCCGAAGCAAATCACCTCCTCATCGACTTCCTTGCTCAGATTGGCCATGAATCGCCCCTTCTCAGCATCCCTCTTCCTCAGGTCCACATCTGACCAATGTTTCCTGAGAATGGTTTCCACTTCTCGCACTCCGAAGCTTCCTTTGAGTTCGGCATGAAGGACATTCCTTTCCATCACATCCAAGCCGGCATCCATGAACAGATACCATCCCTGCACAAAGTCCGGAAGAATCTGTGGCAGCTGATCACTGCCCCACTCCGAAGAGTCGCGGGAATAGGGTCTGTTCCGATACCAGCTATCCCGCGACCAGTAGCCATCATCCCAGTAGCGATTGCCCGAACCAGGACCACTCCATAAGCTGCTCCTCATTGGTGTCCCAGAATTCCTCCTCCTGCGACGGCTCCGATGGTGCTGCAACAGAGGTGTTCTGGGCTGCATTGCTCTCTTCTTCACTAGCAGCGGTGGGTGGATCTCGCCTCCTGGACGTACCTGACCACGGCGTTGTTGAAGTCCATGATGTGATGTTCTGCTCCTTCATGTACCTGGCCATCGACTGCTGCGCCCGGGTGTACGCCTCGGACTTCCTGAGAATGAAGTCCCCCATCGATTCACCTCGGGCCCTCCGTGTCCCACGGAAATACCTTTGCAGTAGTTCTGACAACTCAGGCACTTTTGGTTGACCTCTCTCTTGTCGTAGAGCGCTCACCAACTGCCGAACTCCTCCTTCATGCGATAGCCAGTCAGCCGGGCGTCCAATGAGTACCCGCCTCGCGGGTCCCTTGAGCTCGGATGCCAATCGCGGTCCACAAAGGTACCTCTTCTCTCGCTGAACTGTCTGCTCGTAGAGTAGACATGCCTCCACGTACTCCTCGAACAATATGGCCTCCCCTGACCATATTGGCACACCCTCGCGATTCCTCTGAATCGCATTGACGCTACCAGTCACTGACTCAGAGCGGCCTGGCTGCCCTGAGTACCACACTTCCTTGTTCATCTGGATCAAGCCTCTTTGGAGCTAGGCTCCGCTACCATGCAGGTAGCGTCAACTGGAGATGCTGGGAACAGCCCGGCGTTCTGGTTCACCAAGGTACTGGGTAATCAGCAGCTGTCTATGGAACCCCGTGATCTTGGAGTGGAGCTATCGCGGCACAAGCAGCGGGTGAAACCACTAGACCACAGGGTCTATCCAAAAGATGGGCCACTGTTTTGATCCACAAACCTGAAGTCAACGCTGTCTGAGTAGCAAGTGAATTGCTTGGGTACGACAGACATTTGCATATATATATATATATGTATGTATGTATATGTATGTATATGTATGTATATGTATGTATATGTATGTATATGTATGTATATGTATGTATATGTATGTATATGTATGTATGTGTATGTATGTGTATGTATGTATGTATGTATGTATGTATGTATATATGTGTACGTAATGTGAATGTAACTGACTGTGACATGGTCATTCTACGGTACATGAGTACAACAGTAACGCTCCCAAAATGGAGTCAATTGTTTCCACCACTAGTGATCCAACAAACCATGTCCATGTCAGTGCTGCGCCGTTCACAGGAACCGTCCATAGGCACTAAGGCTCAGGGAAGCCTTACGGAGTTGTGGCGGGAGGGTTCATGCCTTGAGTGTGCCATACCTATTGGCTACTGCGAACTTGCTGCATAGGTCGTGCAGCTGGGAAAAGGACGCGGCCGTCCGACAGTGGATTCGTTGTGGAAGTCGGGGCACTTCCTACTGTTCTCAGGTGATCTGACCGCTATCCAATCACATTGGTAGCGGAGCCCCCAGTTGATACTGGGGGCATCCGGGGCCAAACTTCTCTGACACATCATGCCGGAGGAAGGGACGACTGGTGGAATCTCTACCCAGTTGGCCAACTTGGTTCCAAGTTTTGACCCGAGCAAAGATGACTTGCAAGTGTACCAGCAAAAGGTACAGTTAGTACTGTCAGTGTGGCCTGCCACTCGAGTCAGTGAGCTCGTCACCCGACTCATCCTGAACGCATCCGGCTCTGCATTCACTAAACTGCAACTGCATCAGGCTGAGATTTGCATCAACGAGGAGAAAGGCGTGAAGCGTCTGATCGAGCTGCTGGGGGGACATTGGGGCCGAACAGGTCTCGAGAAGCGCTATGCCGAGGCCGAGAGAGCTTTGTACCAATGCCAGCAGCTGAATGATGAAAGTCACGACAGCTATCTGGCAAGGGCAGACATCCTTTGGTCCAAGTTAGCAGCCCAGTCCTTGAAGATAGAAGACCTTCAAGCTTTTGTGACACTCCGTGGTGCTCAACTGTCCAGTGAAGACAAAAAGAGAATCATTTTGGACAGTGATTCTTCCCTTGAGGGGAAACTCACCGTCAGCCGTGTGCAGGAAGCAGTGCGAATGCTCGGAACCACGTTCTTCCAGGAGTTGACAGGAGCCAGTAAGAAAGCCACCAACAAATCCAAGGTCTACGATCAAGCACTCCTCCTTGCCGAGGGACAAGAGGCAGGGGATCCTGATGAAGCTCTGAACACTCAGGCTGACGAGTGGTCAGATGGTGAAGTGATCGATCAAATGGCATCCGAGGGAGATGACGACGCCATCCTTGTGATGGATTTTGAGTCAGCAGCATCCGAATTGGTCCAATCAGATGCTGATCTTGCCAGTGCCTTTTCGTCATACGTCGAAGCAAGAAGGAAGTTGGGAGAAAAGGTCAGAGCCAGGGGGTTCTGGCCAATCAATGCCAACTCCAAGGGAAAAGGAAAGGGGCAACAGAAAGGAAAATCCAAAGGAAAGTATTGGATTACCACCAAGAAGACCCTCCAGGAACGAATTCTGTCATCCAATTGTCGTCTGTGTGGACGACGCGGTCACTGGAAGAGTGAGTGCCCATTGAAGCAGCAAGGAACGAGCTCTGCTGCTGGATCGACGAACACCATGCCAGTGACGTTGTCAATGAGCTCATCTTCACAGAACGATGTCATGGATGCAGAGTTTCTGAATCTTCCCATGATCAATGAAACGCCACAACAGGACCAGAAGTTTCACCAGTCTCATGTTGTACAGACAGTTTTTTATACAGAACACTCAGGTATCCGTCACAACTCCAATCCGGTAAGGGGAGACCCCAGGGGAGCACGTGATAGGCTTAGGGAAAGAGTTGCAAGGGAACTCAATCCGCCGTCCAAAGTTGCCACCCTGGTTGCCAGGATTGAAGCCAAGATCGCAGCAAAGAACCTTGACAATCGCCATGCTCAGTGTGAAGCCAGACATCGAACACCATCAGCCGTCACCACTGAGAGTAAGAGTAGATGTCAGGGAAGTGAACACGGTTCAACAGCAGCCGTGTTTCCACAGCCGCCAGCAAGCATGAGTCCAATCAACACGTCATTGAACCAAGAAGAGATTTCATGTTTTGCCACGCATGACACATGGGGTATCATAGATACTGGGGCCACCAAAACCGTGATCGGAAGTCGATACATCAAAGAATTTCTTGAGGGCATCCGTCCAACATATAGGAAGAAGATTCGTAGGGGAAGTTGTCAGGTCACCTTTCGTTTCGGTAACCAAGGAACCCTCCAAGCGCACCAGTGTTTAGTGATACCAGTTGGAAAGTTGTGGTTAAAGATAGCCATTGTGCCTGGAGCCACACCACTGCTCCTATCCAATACGCTTCTGCGGGCATTGGGAGCATCCGTTGACACGAAGCACAATCGGTTAGTTACCACGGAGCCACCCATGGACATTTCGTTGAGAATCACCGATAAGGGGCTATATCTTTTAGATGTCAACGAACTTATCAAAGGTAGTGAACAACAGATCCCATGTGCCAATCCAGAAGCTGAAACATTCGTACAGACCGACCTCAATGAGGTCCATAAGCTAGTCGCAGATTCAACGCCAGCAGAGAAAACTCAAAGCCGACCCAGGTGTGCAGCCGAAGTTGAGGGAAATGCCAGCAGGAACACATCAATCTTTGCAGAAAGTAGTCACAGCAACACAGCCGAAGCCAATCGCCGTTCAGAAGTGTCTCACCATGCAGCCGTGCTCAGATCCAAACAGAAATCACCCAGCTCTGTGTTCAGTAACCCACGTGTGACACATGGCATCGTGGGGACAACGACTGGAGAAGCTGGGATTTGCCGAACCGGAAGTGGAATCGATCGACCATTGGACTCTCGAGGAACTCAAAGCTCACCGAGTGACCTTCGGAAAGACTCAGATGGGCAAGACGTTCGAGGAGACATGGAACGATCAAAAGTGGATCAAGTGGTTTCTGGGGTACGGACGTACCAGTCAGAAGATGGAACATCGCCTGATGATGCGTTTCATCCAACTGATGATCGAGGAAGCAGAGACCCAGGCCAGCCGCCAGGCCCTGAGGATCAAGCCCAAGAGCGTAGCCGCACCAAAGAGCATTGCTGCGCCCAAAGCATCGAGCCAGGCACGTCCATCCGAGGAGTTCTCCGAGGAGGAGTTCGAGATCTTCAGCATGGCAGAGACAACGCAAGTGACACAGCAGAGCGAGATCAACGACCTCCAGAACAGAATGTTCCAGTTGGAGGGAGCCCTGCAACAAGTCATCCAGCATCTCTCCACGTTGACCATGGGCATGCAGACCGAAGTCCACGAACCCGAACCATGAGCATGCAGCCCCTAGGCCAAGATATACCCAAAACAGTAGCTCACGATGATCAAGTGTATGTAGCTGGGGAGGTTGATAGCTTCTGTGAATCCAATGTTAACAAGGAGACCCTTAGATTCCAAAAGCTAGTCCAACAGATGGAGAAGGAACTCCTGGCCATTGCACACAGCACGAGGTCGATAGGAATCCAACATGACCTGTTTGAGGTGTTTTGCAGCGAAGATAGTCAACTAACCCACCAAATGCAAAGCCTTAAGGGGAAAGCCAAACGATTCAGCCGGCACCAAGGTGATCTTCAAACAGCAGAAGGTCGAGCGACCTTGTTCCGTGAGCTGTGCCGTGACCGTCTCAAGCATGTGTGGGTCAGTCCCGACTGTGGACCATGGAGCATGTGGTCGAATTTCAACAGTGGAAGGTCCCTAACGATGCATGATAAAGTGATTCAAGAACGACATCAGAAGCTTTCACAAGTAGCCCTCTGTTTTGTCTTGTGTAGGTATCAACATCGCAATCACCGACATGCTCATTGGGAACAGCCAAAAGGATCACATATATTTCGCATACCCAGCATTCAAGAGATCTTCCAATACATGCTGTGCACAGAGCCGGATCTGTGCGTTGCCGGAGACTTGCGGGATCCAGTCACACAGGAACCAATCAAGAAGGGGTTGACAATCCTCACCACCTCAACCAAGTTGAAAAATCAGTTGGATTCATTGAAGTGTTCTGGTGATCATTCTCATCAAGTAATTGAAGGGAACACCACATACCTTGGTAAGGTCATGTCGAGATCATCCTTCACTGCCAAGTATCCCAGAAAGTTTGCAAGAAGTGTTTCTCAATGCCTACTTAAGACACAGTTTCCTTTGGAACGACCCGCGGGATCCATAGCCGACCCAATGCTTTCTGTCATTGATGTTGCGCTGGCTGCTAGCTCGTCCAGGTCAATCGAGGAACCACCGGCTAAGAGAGCCAGGCAAGCCAGTCATGCTGCAAGCAGGGGACTCAAGCATGGGACTCTAAGTGCAGCGATAGCAGGTAAGAGGCGTAGGCTTAACGGCAGACAGGAAGGAGATCCAACTGCAGTTGAAGGAGCCGAGGAAATCATGAAGGAAGTTGAAAAGACATTGCCACGAGTAGGTAAGACCATGATTCAGGACCCACAGATCCTCCAAAGGTTGCAGCAACTCTGTCCTGATAAAGTCATCAGGTATGTCATAGCATGTAAGGGAACCGATCGTAAGATAGCCCCCCCAGAAAATCAGACACCACAGGAAGCACCGTTCCGTAGATCTCTCATGCGAGCTCGTAGTGACCAAAAAGTTGTGCTTGAACCAACATGGGAAGAGTGGTACCAGAAATCCAAGAGACAGATCATTAGGAAGTCGATACCATGTCGAGTCAATATAACCATGTTTGCAGCCAATCCTGTACAGATTCCCAGCAGTGCATTGACCGAACCACTGGCAGAGGAACTCCCCAAGAAGGAGAACGTCATGCAACCAGAGAACACTAGCATTCCAGAGAGTCAAGAAACAATCCCATTGAGCAAGAATGAAATGGGAGACACCTCTGCAATGAAGCCATCCGAACTCGAGCAGGAGACCGTAAAGGTCGCCTTTCGAAGCCAGCCAGGTCCCAGATTTCGTGCCCTTCCGAGAGAAGAGCAAACCATGCTAAGAAGAATCCATCAGAACATGTGCCATCCAAGTCCTGAACAATTGAGCGCTGCTCTGAGAACCCATGGATGCAGAACTGAAGTGTACCAAGCCGTGTTTGACATGCCGTGTTCGACATGCGAGATGCAGAAGAAACCCACGTTAGCCAGACCCAGCACCCTGAAACACGAATTAGACTTCAATGATAAGATATTCATGGATGGGATAACATGGACCAGTAAAGCAGGCCAAATGTATCACTTCTATCATTTCTTAGATCAGGCGACCAACTACCATGTTGCATCCATTGCGCCAAGCAGAGCCGCTGAAGACGCAGTTCAATGTTTCAGTGATGCATGGCTGAGATGGGCAGGACCTCCAAACCTTCTGGTCACAGATTCCGCAACCGAACTCACAGGTGAAGTGTTCTCAGAGTTCCTTTCCCGACATGACATCAAGACAGTGGTAGCCGCCCCACACTCGCATTGGCAGAATGGTAGATGTGAACGCCATGGAGATATCCTCCAACGGATGTTGGATAAGATAGATGCAGAGCTACCCATTTCGTCATATAAGGAGCTGAGCCAAGCCTTGAATCAGTGCACTCATTCAAAGAACAGTCTAAGTATCCGGAAAGGTTTTTCACCCGAAGTGTTAGTGTTCGGAAAGTCATCAAGGTTGCCAGGATCATTGATCAGCAGTGCGGGGGACATGTCCATAGCCAGTGCGGATCGAGAGGATGCACAAGGCATCGCGTTTCGTCGGAGCCTTGACTTGAGGGAGAGAGCACGCATTGCATTTCACCAAGTAGATAACGACCAAGCCATTCGAAGAGCCCATCTTCGCAGAACAAGACCGGATAGAAATCATTATAGTCCAGGCGAGTGGGTAATGTTTTGGCAACCTCACATGAATGGTGGTCATTGGTTTGGTCCCCTCAAGGTGATTCAACAGGATCAACAGTTCTCAGTATGGGCAACCCAAGCCGGTAACATCCATCGCCGAGCCCCAGAACATGTTCGACCCGTAAGCTCAGCTGAAGCTCATGATCTGGTCCGAGGACACAATCACGAGAACCCAGCCAGTACACCGAATCCAA
Organism: Cladocopium goreaui; assembly: GCA_947184155.2. Classification (NCBI taxonomy): domain Eukaryota; class Dinophyceae; order Suessiales; family Symbiodiniaceae; genus Cladocopium; species Cladocopium goreaui. Next base: position 30,157 of record CAMXCT020003048.1, on the reverse strand, counting down.
CGGTGGAGTCACCAGAGATCCCCATAACTCCCGAAGTAGGCATCAACGTAGAGAATGTGGAATCCGAAGCAAATGAAACACCAAACATTCCTGAAGGGGATAATCCTACCAGTAATTCCAGTCAAGGTCAACCCGATACTGAACCGGGAATCCCGACCCCAGAAGAAGAGTCAGGAACAAACAGTGTTCTCAATCCACAGGAGGTGCCGATCCCCGAAACAGAGTCCGAAGGGATCTCCGAAACAGACCAACTCCTTTGCTGCGATGCTCATGCTCTAATCCTCGATGAACCCGAGGAAAACTGTGCATGGAGATTTGAACTTGAGGTCCCATGGACCGTCTTGTCCAATCACCAGAACATGACCAATGATGAAATCCTCCTGGCTTCATCCGAGAAGAAACAACGCACCGAAGTGCGACTCTCAGTGTTGTCAACGGAGGAGAAGCAAGCCTTTCAGAAGGCCAAACAATCAGAAGTGGACAATTGGGTGAAGACAGGAACCGTGTCACGAATTCTCCGTGCCAGCCTCGCTCCTGAACAGATACTCCGGTGCCGGTGGATTTTAACATGGAAACCTCTAGAGGAAGGTAACACACGAACTGAGAGCCAAGCAATGACCAAGTCATCTCAACTTTCCACTCATAAACCAAAGGCCAGATTGGTAGTATTGGGATACCTCGATCCCAAGATCACAGAGCTACCCCGGGATAGCCCAACATTAGGACGCCAGTCAAAGATGCTAATCTTGCAACTCATCAGTTCCATGGGATGGTCATTAGGGTCGTTCGACATTCGTGCAGCCTTTTTGCAGGGAAAACCCCAAAAAGATCGCATCATGGGAGTAGAACCCGTAATTGAGCTACGTCAGGCAATGAACTTGCGAGAAGATGAGGTTTGCAAATTAGATAAATCAGCCTATGGTCTCATTGATGCACCCTTGCTTTGGTTCCAGACATTGAAAGAAGAACTCACCAAATTGCACTTCGTACCAGCCCCGTTTGACCCATGCACATATGTTCTCAGACACCCCGAAACCAAAGAGCTAGCCGGGATCCTGGGGATACACGTGGATGATGGAATATTCGGAGGAGACTCATTCTTTCACCATCAAATTTCTAAGCTTGAAAAGAAGTATCCATTTGGTAGCAAGAAAAGTCGATCATTCACGTTCACCGGCATTGACCTTCATCAGAATCCCAATGGAAGCATTGACTTGTCCCAGACCAAATATATCAATAGCATTCCAGCCATCGCTCTATCATCAGAAAGACGAGCACAGAATACTTCACCGGTGACAGAGAGAGAGAGACAAGCCTTGAGAGGACTCATAGGATCACTGCAGTATGGTGCGGTGCACACCAGACCAGACATCTCATGCAGTTTAAGTTTCTTGCAATCCGAAATCAATAAGGCCACCGTGGATACCCTTCTTGCAGCGAACCGAGCATTGCACACAGCCAAGAACCACAGTGATGTGACAATCCGGATTCAACCGATACCAGTGGACCAGTTGCGATTCATTGCGTTTTCCGATGCTTCATTTGCATCCAAAGCACGCCCTGAATCCCATGCTGGCATGTTCATTCTCGCCACACATGAAGATATCATCCAGAACAAAAGCTGTCCAATCAGTCCACTTTCATGGGGCACCAAGAAGATTCAGCGGGTAGTGACAAGCACTTGCAACCACGCTGGACCAGCTCACATGGATCCGTCTATACTGGGCCTGGATTCTTGACCCAAATGTAAATTGGAGAAAACCCGATTCAGTTCAGGATCTTCCCCAAGCGATCAGTGTACCAACGCTAAAGGTCACCGAACAGGATGTTGCAGTAACTGACTGCAAAAGTCTATATGACCTAACAACCCGAACCGCAGCACCACAATGTAATGATTTTCGCACCCAGTTATTAGCACGTTCAATCAAAGATATCTTAGCTGAGGGAATCGCATTGCATTGGGTACACAGTGGAGCACAACTTTCAGATGCCCCCACAAAACTCATGGATGCCAATTTCATGCGCGCAACCCTGCGCCAAGGTACATACTGTTTACATGACTCACAGGAGATTCTCAAAGATCGTGCATCCAGCCGAAATCGAATCAAGTGGTTAAAGCAGCAAACAGGTGAAGACAAGAATGGAAACGAGAAGACGTGCCAAGAAGCCGAATCACACATAAACCCCTGAAAGACATGCAAACATCTCAGAATTCCAGAGCGAATCAATCGCCAAATTTTCTTAAAGTTTTGATTTTTCGGGAGTGTGAATGTAACTGACTGTGACATGGTCATTCTACGGTACATGAGTACAACAGTAACGCTCCCAAAATGGAGTCAATTGTTTCCACCACTAGTGATCCAACAAACCATGTCCATGTCAGTGCTGCGCCGTTCACAGGAACCGTCCATAGGCACTAAGGCTCAGGGAAGCCTTACGGAGTTGTGGCGGGAGGGTTCATGCCTTGAGTGTGCCATACCTATTGGCTACTGCGAACTTGCTGCATAGGTCGTGCAGCTGGGAAAAGGACGCGGCCGTCCGACAGTGGATTCGTTGTGGAAGTCGGGGCACTTCCTACTGTTCTCAGGTGATCTGACCGCTATCCAATCACAACGTAAATATATATATATATGTAAACTAAAGGAAACTAGAGATAACTAGAGTACTCAACAATGGTAAGGACAGCAACTGAAATAAACGCTAGTTCAATGGATTCTGAATTGCTCCGAGGTTGGTTAAGCAGCCCCAAAGCTCGGTTCAAGGGTACCCCTTCAATTTCATCGGCTGGTTCCATTGATCCACAAGCTTGTGAATGCCTCTGTTGGGGTGTCATTTTGGGGGGTCATCATGTGCCAGTGGCGGACAAAGCCATAGAAGCAGAAATAATAAACAAATATGAACAACATGAAGATAAATAAACATTTTAAAAAACGCATCTCTGACACCAACAGTGTTGAGCCAACAGCACTGCCAAAATTCGCAGCGCGCATCCAGTACATGTAAATAAATAAATAAATATATATATATATATATATGCAAATTCACAATTTGTCATCATTCCGCTGCTTAGATCAAGATGCCCCTCGGTGCGGTTCAAAACAACGCTGTTGTTTTTCATGGTAGCCATTAGCCTGGTTACTGCTAGGTCTTAGGAACCTTCCGGAGACCTTGTGAGAAAGGACGATTCAGGGCGGTGAGCGTTTGCTGTGGGTAACCAACAGGTGAAAGCAGCATGGAGTCACGATCGAAAGATGGTGTACCTAGATACAATGGAGATCCGGTTCTGCTGACACGTTATCGAGAAGAGGCACTGCAATATGCTATGGGAATAGAAGAGCGAAAAAGGTATCTTGTTGGACCACGGCTCTTACAGGAACTCTCAGGTGTGGCGAAGACCATTACTCGGGCAAAGACTATCCAGGATCCTCAGTGGCTGTCTCACCCGAGGGGCATTTACCAGCTGCTTGAGTTCTTGGAAGATCATTTGCAGAAGCCGAGTTTAGTGGAAGCTAGTCAACATGTGATTAGGTTCTTCTACAACCTGCAGAGATCACGTGGGGAGTCGATGACAGAGTGGTGCGCCAGACATGCAGAAGCACTTTGGGAGGCATCGTCAGCGTTGCGCAAAGTGCAAAAAGAGTTTGGGGGAGGCAACATTCGAAGAGACGTTAAAAAAGAGACGGAGTGCTTGGTCCGATTGGGGAAGGAGTTCAGAGAGCTCACAGCGTGGGACTTCGAACCAAGGACCCTTCCGTGAAGACGGACGACTCGATGAAGACGATGACGAAGACGCAGACGGCCAAGACAATGTGCAACATTGGGAGCAGCGGGATTGGGACTGGAATGGATCACAAGACTGGTGGGGAAACCAAAGTTGGAGGAGCTCATACTATGAGCCTCCCAACAGTTGGGACACTAGCAACGAGATTTTCATTCCTGAGTTTCTGGCAGGATTCCTTCTATTGCACAGGAGTGGATTGGAGCCCAATCAGAAAAGTGGCATCCTTGGTGGCACAACCTCTGTGGCTCGGGCCCTCAGGGAACAATGGTCTGATGCCGATCTCGCGAAGATTGATCGGCAGAAGGCCAGTGCGATGATGGCTGATGAGATGGATGACGAGGAGGCCTACTATCAAGAGGAGGACTCCAGTGACATTGGAGCCCTACCTGAAGATGTGCAAGCGGCATATCATGCCGAGCAAGCTCGCATAGACAATGCCCTTGAGGCAATCCGCATCAACAAGACCACGTTGAAGGAAGCACGCTGGAACCAGAAACAGATGAAGCTGAACAGGAACTTCTTTCCAAAGAAACCTTTTCAGAAAGGTCAAGCTCCTCGTCCAGGCGTGAAGTGCTTCAAATGTGGTGGACCACATTTTCAGGATCAATGTCCACAACGCACTCAGAAAGATGCAAAGGTCGTTGTGGAGGCTGCCGAAATTGCATTCGGTGCCAGCGAGATTGCCGAGCCCAAGACAGACCCAGTTCAGATGGCATGCAGCTCCTCTGAGATGTCCTTGGTGACAACTCAGGCCATGGAGCAGTGCATGGGAATAATCGACTCCGGAGCAACGGCATCTCTTGGATCAATCGATGCCATGGAGTCGATTGTGAAGAAGAACATCGCTCAGAAGGGCGACAGTCGCATCGAGCTGGATCTGGAGAAGCGACCCACTTTCAAGTTCGGCAATGGATTGACCAAGACTTGCGTGTCAACCGCGCAACTCAAGGTCGATGCTGGCAATCACCGAGGCAATATGGAGGTCCACGTCCACGACACTCCACAGCAGCCGATTTTGGTGAGCCGAAAGGCTCTTCGAAGCCTGGGAGCAGTGATCGATTTTGAACGCAATCAAGTGATCTACCGACATGTTGATCCGAAGATGGTAGTGAACTTGATGGAAGCCGAGAACGGCCACTTGTTGATGCCTTTGACAGGCAACCTGACGGCTGGTGGAGTGCCTAGGGAAACAGCATTCCAGAGCCTGTCAGACGAGTAGGGAGATGACTCCCCTGGCGAGATGGACAAAAAGGGTCAGGGGAGCGTCTTCAGTGATCAAAACGACCAGCGTCTTTTGGTCGTAGGGAAGGAAATGTTTTTCAACGCATTGTTTGACCATGTGAAATCTCAGACGTGCTATTTTTGCGATGTGGGAGCCTCCAGTGATTCGACTGATGAATGTTTAGTTGTTAAACAAAACCCAAGGATCAACCGGCACGCACCACCACACAGCAGCCATTTCTCAGGTTAACTGTGGCCATCTTAGTTCACCTCGTGTTTTTCCTCAGGTTCAGCAGCATGCCGGGACCCAAAACCAAGGCAGAGTGGCTTCAGAAGTTGCAGGACCATGGGGAACATGTTCCAAAGAGCTGGACCGTGTCTCAGATGATGGCGCGTTGGGCCGAGGTCAAGGAGAATCAAACGGTGTCCGAGGTCAATACTCTGGCAACCCAGCTCAAGAAACTCAACAAGGCAGCTCAGCGCAAACCAACCCTGGTGGAGTATGTCCGGGACTTGGGACTGGAAGTGAACCCCAACCAGACGATCGCTCAAATCACGTCCATGGCAACCAAGTGGGTGACCGAGCAACACGAACCATCAGGAGAGGACCTAGTGGGTTTCGGGATGCATGGGGACAAATCGTATCAGGACATCTTAGACCATCAGAAGTCCTATGCCACATGGGTGATCCAGACAGACATGGAGGACCAGGAAGCCAGTTGGCGTCTGAAGAGGTTGGCTCGTTGGTTGCGACAGCAGAAGCACATGTCCAAGATCGGCAAGGATGTCAAGCCGAACATGCCGAAGGAGAACATGTCGTCAGCGGGCAGCTCTCTCAGCTTCACCATGGTGGACCAGAGCTCTCAGGACCAGCTTCAGGAACAGCTGCTCGTGGTGGAACAGATGAAGGCAACTCTTGCGCAGAAGATGGAGGAGGTGGACCGGACCGCAGCAGAGCTTCGACAGGAGAAGACAGAGATCGATGCCAATGCTTTGCAGCACAAGACACGCCGGGAGATGTGATCGACCCAGAAGATGGACAACCTGACCAGGACCTGTCCGAGAAGGACGCTATGAACCTGGCTCGTGAGTGGCATTTGCATAGGAATCCCTTCAGTAAAACATGGGAAGACTTAGTAGGACATGGTAGACCTTTTCTTGTTGAGTTGGCTTGCTTTCATGACAGTTTGTTGAGTGCTGAAGTTGAAAAACGGTTTGGTAAAGGTTCTGCGGTTAGATTGTCTGAATGGAATGGTGCGAATTTGGAAACGGCTGAAGGAGTTCAATATGCTATTCAACGTGTGAAGCTTTTGAAACCCAAACACCTTTGGATTGCCTGTGAGTGTAGCCCATACTGTCCTTTACAACATCTGAATAAGGGAACCCCCGAACGAAAGGCTAAGTTAGATCAAAAACAGGAACGTGCTAGAAATCAGTATTCGGGAGCCATTGAAGTGGCAAGGGCTGCATGGAAGCAGGGCACAGAGGTGCACTGGGAGTTTGCTCAACGTTGCGAAGCTTGGAAATTGCCCATGATCGAGAGCTACATCCAAGAGTTCAGTTTGAAAAAGGTCTCTTGCAACGGTTGCGCTGTGGGTCTCCGAACACGTGATGGGAAGTTGGCACTATGTAAGGCTTGGACTATTGCTAGTAGGAACGAACATCTACTACGACACTTGGATCTGAGATGTCAGGGAAACCATCCAAAAGGAAAATGCGAAAGAGGAGAGGCTGCGCACACATCGCGATACACCGTGCCCTTTGCCCGCAAAGTGATTGACTCCCTTTCAGAATGTGAACCCTGGCACAGGATTGTGGAACAACAACACCAAGCTCTACACACCGACTTGGAAGAGGCCCAGGTGGGAGAAGATGTGAACTTGGAAATATCCCCAGAGGAACGACTGGAGATTGAGAAGAAGATTCAACACATCCACCAAACGACAGGTCATGGTAGCATGAAGAATTTGATACATACTTTGACTCAACGAGGAGTACAACCAAAGGTGATCCAGGTTGCAAAGGAATGGACTTGCAGTATATGTGCCCATCGAAAGCGGACTGATCCTAGAAGATTTGCTCAATTGGAAACCATTCCTCAGAAGTGGGAAAGATTGCAGATCGACATGGCAACATGGGTTCATCCAAAGACAAAAGCCAAGTACCATTTCGTGGTTGCAGTGGATGAAGGAACAAGGTTCAGGATGGCACGCTTGACAACCATGAGCTCAGGAAATACAACGAACTGGAAGATGATTCAACGTGCTCTAGAAGAAGGATGGTTTGCAACCTTTGGAGCTCCAAGGGTTTTGCGAACCGATGCCGCAGGGCCATGCAATTCAGATGAAGCAGATCAATACTTCTCAGAACGAGGTATAGAGTTTGTCACCATACCAGCAGAGGCACATTGGCAAATAGGTATAGTTGAAGGCAGCATCAAATCCTTGAAGGGCATGTTGGAGCGATTGGTACAAGAATTTCCTGACAAAGACATTCATGAACTATTAGCACGTGCAGTCTGGGTTTGCAACTCTGAAGAGAGGTACAAAGGTTTCTCTCCTATGCAACAGGTTCTAGGAAGAGGCCCTGATGAACATGGACATATGTTTGAAGATGATCGGGTTCGACCAGTGGGACCAGAACTACTAGACGATGGGGGTTTTCAAGAAGATGTCAAGATCCGCTGTGCTGCCACCAAAGCCTTCGCCGAGGAACAAGCTCGACGAAAGCTGGAGAAGGCACAGCGAATGGGACGACGTTCCTTGCAAGATTTTCTTCCTGGGGATGTGGTGTATTATTGGAGACGACAGGTACCCCTCAAAGAGAAAACTACTCATAATCAGGGAAGGTTCATTGGTCCAGCCAGGGTTCTAGCAACTGAGACTAGACGGGATTCTGAAGGGGAATGGCGTCCGGGAAGTGTGGTATGGCTCCATCGTGGAGGCAGGCTTCTTAAATGTGCTCCAGAACAACTTCGAAAAGCTTCGCCCTACGAACTTCAGATTGAAAGTCTCAATGGCCCTATTGAAATCCCCTGGACGATCACTACCTTAGCAACAGATCCTAAGAGGCGAACCTATGTCGACCTATCCATGGACAAACCCAACCGTGAAGAATGGACAGAAGCACATGAGGAACCCCCAGTGAGAACACACCATGGCGAGAACATCCCAGAAACCAGGATGAGGAAGAAGGGAACAGTGGAAAGCCGTCATGCCAAACGCGGCTCTGAGGAGGCAGCTCTTCCAGATGAACATGATCCTCGACCACCACCATCCAGATCAGCACCTTCTGTGCCACTGGAGGTGGACGATGAGGACTTGCATGTTTCTCAAGAGGCATTGGCAGCAGTTGAAATTTCCATGTTGCTACCATCATCACGCAGAGGGACAAAGAAGTTTCTGGCGAATCCAGAGGCTTACATGAGCAGTCAGATCCGTCGGAAATAAGTAGAAGTACATGAGAAGCAACTCACCAAAGATGAATACATGCAATTCAAGAAGGCAAAAGACATTGAAGTCAAGAACTTCATAGCAGCAGAGTGCTTTGAACTGGCCAAGGATCGCCTGCCTGACGAGTACAACGTGCTTGGCATGCGCTGGCTTCTGACTTGGAAGTACGACGATAAGTACCAGGACGGCCGAAAGGCCAAGGCACGAGCAATCGTGCTTGGATACCAGGACCCGTCTTATGCTGACCGTAAGACTGCTGCACCCACACCCTCAAGAGCGAGTCGTCAACTTTTCTTTCAGCTTTGTAGTTGGAAACGGTTTAAGATGGCTAAGGGGGACATAAGTGGGGCTTTCCTTCAAGGTGATGATTTGACTGAAGAGCTGTGGTGTAGGCCTCTCAAGGAAATCACGGAAAAATTAGAAGTCAAAGAGGGAACTCCCATGCTCATGAAGAAAGCTGCTTATGGTTTGGTTCAGGCTCCCCTTCATTGGTATGAAAGCATTTCGAGGTTCCTTTCCAGTTTGGGTTATCAAAAACTGCTCGTTGAACCATGTTGTTGGATTTGGAAAGATGAAACTGGTTGTGTCCGTTCTATTATTCATGGTCATGTCGATGATTTTCTGTTTGGAGGACGTGATTATTGTAAAATTCATCGTGGTTTAATGGAGAAAATCAAACAGGCTTATGATTGGGGAACTTGGGAAACCGACCATTTTGTTCAGTGTGGCATTGATGTATGCCAGAAATCGGATTACAGTATTGAACTCAAACAAGACCGATTTATCGACGAAATGACTGAAATCTTTCTGACGAAAGATCGGAGCAGACAAGTCGAGTGCCCAACGACCGACGAGGAGAAACGGAAACTCAGAGGAGCATTGGGCTCCTTGTCATGGGTGACTGGCCAAACATGCTTTTTGTATGCTGTTGATGTTAATCACATGTTGACCAAAATTCCTCAATCTACGGTTGCTGATATTGTTACCACCAATAAAATTATTCGGGATATGAAGAAAATGAAAGATCAAGTGTATAAGATTCATGCTTTTGATGAACATGCACCATTGGAGTTTATCGCCTGGAGCGATGCTGCGTGGGCCAACCGGCCCAATGAGGTGGATTCCACGGAAGGGATTTTCATTGGGATGTGCACCCCCAAACTTAGGGAAGGTTTTCATTCTCCGGTGACCCCTGTCTTTTGGAAAAGCGGTTGCATCAACAGAGTGTGTAGATCCCCTGCTACGGCTGAAACCATGGCTGCTCTGAACACTGAAGATGATCTTACCTACGTCTGGGTTATGTGGTCGGAACTTTTGGGACATAATATCCAACTTAGAGATGTTGATCATGCGGCGAGTTTAACCAAAGGTACCTTAGTGACCGACAGTAAGAACCTGTACGACAAATTGCACCGGGCGACCCCGGTGGTGAAAGGACCGGAAAAACGCGCTGACATTGAAGCTCTGTCACTCAGGCAGAACTTGCAACGATCTCAGACAACCCTCCGGTGGGTTGAAGGTGGGGCTATGCTTGCAAACGTTTTGACAAAATGTCATGAAAAAGCCCAAGGTTGGTTGTTCCTTAGTTTGGACTTTACTTGGAAGCTGGTTTATGATCAAAACATGTGTTCTTCGAAGAAGCGTCGTGCGGCGGGCATACAACCACTCCAAGACACACAGCACTCACACGTGCGCGCAAAGGAGGAAGGAGAAACTTGAGGGTTGTGGGTTCCGTTTGGTTTGTCCGGCTTTGGTTTTGTTGTCGTTGTTGTTGCTTGTGTGTTTGTTTGAGGCTCTCCCAATTTAAGCGCTCCATGATCCTCTTAAATGAATAAGGGGGCGTGCAAATTCACAATTTGTCATCATTCCGCTGCTTAGATCAAGATGCCCCTCGGTGCGGTTCAAAACAACGCTGTTGTTTTTCATATATATATATATATATAATACATACGTATACATATCGCATTCTATCGCGTTCTCATGTCATCTCGTGTCAAAGAGTTGATTGTGTTGGCCTCTCTACATCTCCGAGCCCTGACTACTGGACCAGGCTTCCAACTGACCCATCCTCAGCGCGAACCGCGCGGGTGATCTCTCCTGGAGCACGATTCCGGATCAAAACCACCAGGAAACATCCTTTTTCTGCACATGTTGGACCAATGACTAAGAATGTCACATGTATATTCGTGATGGTCTTGATACATGTTGATACATGTCACCCATGCCAAAGTGACAGAAACCTTTTTTGGGCCTGCTTTTTGCTAAGATGCTTAACCAACGACTTCATTTGGTGGTGCATCATGCGCAATGGTGAATCAGCCTGCTGGAGTTGCCAGCCCGACCACTCAAGGGAGCATGCATACACTGATCTCTGGAAGCTTCGCGTGACAGAATGGCTAGTAATTACACGGGCTGAGCCAAAGAACTTGTCCATGCCTTTGGGTGGCACAACAGAAGCTTTTGAAGAAAACAGAAGGAAAGGCAAGCTGAAAGGTCTTGAGAAATCATTGGTACCAGCAGTTTTCAAGGACATTTGCAAACGATCCCATGACAAATCCAGGTTTGGTAACCATCCTGAACTGGCGAAACCCAGCCGTCCTGATGCCCCCGTTCGTCGGCGGACGCAGACTGCCATCTCTTGCTTTTGAATGCTTTCCTTGCCCGAGGGGTGTCTTTAGCCTTCAAGTCTTACTCCGGAGAATGGTGAATCTCGCAGTGGCGCTGCCCAGTACACCGCCGAGTTCGAAGATGAACCCAAGTATCACTACAGCTTCACCCTCAAAAAAAAAATCTGAAGGAAAACCCCACATTTGGGAAACCAACCACATCACCACTGCTTTTCAAAACTCAAAGAGTCGTCGATCACCTTTGGCGAATGGGTGGGGGTGGCTAACCCCGAGTTGAGTTGCAAAAACTATGGCGACTAGGAACCGTCAGTGGCCATGGTTGGAGAGAACTGTCTAGTCACAACCAGAAGTTTGTTGGATCAAGCCTTTTAATGAATGCTTATCACAAGACAATCTAAAAGATCTAAGCCGAAGGCCCAGAACAATATGACCAATCATGCATTGCGTGTTGGCAAATGGCTATATCCACGAAGTACGTCATGCCAAAGGTCGGATTTCTGGCCAGTGACGTTAGACTATCAGAGGGCCTGAGCATTACTAGAGAGGTTCATCCATTTGCATTCACCTTCACAATTTCAAGAACCATTATCCTACTGCCTACTGACCAGCCTTCATGGCATCTGTTTTGTTCGCCATCGTCACCCATAGTTTCAATTGCCAGCATATCCAGCAAGTTAGCCTTCAAACTACCATCGCCAATGACAAACCATTACCAGGATCAACCAGCGCCATCTGAACCACTTGACCAACTCACCAAAACTCAACCAATCATTCGCCAACACCCAAGACATGGTCGGCTTCAGCTGCCTCTTCAGCTGTTGGTGCTGCAAGTTCCGCTCCAGTCGCGTCCTCCTTTGGCGCTTCGGGCTTGCCATCCGAGCAGCGAAGCTGCGGACTGCCATGGGTGGATGATGATTGCTACGGGTGGATGATAGTTTGGAGATGGTGAACTTATTGATGGTTAATTAGTTATAGATGAGTTTGGTTAATTGACTAGTTCATAGTTGATTAATTCACGGCTGACGAATGGGAATAATTGTCAAAAAATGTTGATTCGTAGTTGACTAATGGGCGTTTGTTAATTCATAGTGAACTAATGACTAATAATGAGATTGATAATAGTTCAGCATGATTATTGATCTAATATTGTCAGTATGGGTTACTAATCATGTTTAATATTGAAGTAATGGTTAACAATTCTATGGGTTTACACTGAAGAATGTCCACATAATGGTTGAGGATCACCAATTCCATGGGATCTAGTACGAGTAAGATTCCTCAATAGCCATTCTTGTTGATGACTGCGATCATGCCAAGTATCATCTAACTATCAAAAATATTTTTTTTTTTGGGAGACTCTTCATACCTTCCCCGCGGGCAAAGCCCACAAACGAAAGCGAAAGAATACAATACTGATTGACAGCGTTCCATTTCAGTATCATCGACCCAATTGGTCATGAGGGCAATAGCCGCAATAACTGCTAAGATTGATTGGCCCCAGTCAAGTATCACTATGATTGGCTCACCCCGACTTGAGTTGTAAGAACCATCAATGGCGACTAAGAACCATCAGTGGCCATGGTTGGAGAGAACTGACTAGTCACAAGCAGAAATTTGTTGGATCAAGTCTTCTAATGAATGTTAATCACAATTTGTTTCCAGAATGAATCTTTTCCGCTGGATCTTCAACCTGACTCTGCGAGCAATACTTCGTTCGAGCAGATTTTTGGACAATGCATAGAGCTGATCTCAATGGTCAGTCAAATGTTTGGGTTAGCTGCCCAGTGATCCAAACTCAACTGCTCCGCTTGGCTTCGGCTGCCTCATCCTTTGGTTCCTCTGGTGCTTCAGCCACTGGTGCTGCGACTTCAGCTTTGGCTTCAGCTGCCTCCGTTGGCTGTCTGGTGCTGTGGCCAATGGTATCACAGCCGGGCCTGCCAACTAAGAAAATGCTAGTGAACTATGGAAATATACCTGATATTGATCGACAAATTTCGGCCATGAACATTTTGGGCGTATGGTTGGAACCATTTCATGACATCAAATCGGTTTGGCGCTGTCAGCCAGGCATACGCCATACTGTGTTTTATTGCAAATGACAAATAATGCTTCATATCTGTATAGCTAACAAAATATATGTAAAATTACTGACTTAGCGGGTAGCGCTGGGCATATGTCCCACTGCAAGCGCTGGTTGATTGCTACACCGGAACGCCATCACAACGGCGACGTAACGCAACACCTTGTGGAACTGGAAACATCTGGAAACTAGTTACCTCTGCTTACACCGCAAGATTCAGGATCAACATGTGCTGCATACCTGCATATTCTGCAAAAATAATCATCTCATGACTAATCCCCATATTCTGCAACCGCTGGCTAGCCCAAAGTTTTGGGTTCTCCCATTCATTAGTGCAGAGTCTCGCTTTTCCTGCTGGTTGATTTTCTCTTCGCCCCAAATGTCAATGGTTGGGCGGTACTGGTTGCTAGCCCCTGCTTGCTGATGGTTGATTTCGCGCGATGGGGATGAGACCAAACAAGGGAATGCAGATGGGGCTGGGGTGAAGCAATAAACAAGGATAGGGATATGGTTTCACCGTCCCAAGTTCGCATGTGAATCAAGGGCTACTTATGGCACCTCCCTCTCGCTTATCAGCAGCCCAAAGAAATGAGCAACAGTCGTTGGTTCATCAACGCTTCATTCATGGTGGCCATGGTCAATGAATGGTTGATGGTTGATGGTTGATGGTTACAAATCGTCATTAATGGTAATTATTGGAATGTACTGGACTGTAAACTGTAGCTGGCTAACTACCATTTATGTTAGAAATCACTCTACGTAGGAAACTTTGTGGACAATGCATAGAGCTGATCTCAGTGATTCAAGGTCAATATGTGCTGCATACCAGCGTTTCCCAAAAGCTTCATCGTTTAAGTGTCAATGTTAATCTCATTATGTTTGCGCATGTCAGTTTCAAAAACGTTCATGCTGCACCTTGGCGGCGGCTGCGTAGACTGTCTTTAAGATGTTCTGCGCCTGTCACAAGATTTGGAGCCAGATTGGATGGGATACTTGGATGTGCATCCTCACTTAGTGCGGCTTATCAATCATGCTTATAGGGGATCGTAAAATGTGCTGCATACCAGTGTTTCAAAAAAAACATCATTTAATGCTAATGTTAATCTCATTGAGTTTTTTTGACAGCAAATGTCAATGGTTCGGTGGTACTCGTTGGTAGTCAGTTGTTGGTTATGGTCACGGTTGATATCGGGGGATGGGCACGGGACCAAATGAGAGAATGCGGATGGGGTGAGGGAATTGACGAGGATGGGGACAGCGGTGCCTCCCGCTTACTAAGTAGGTTAATGGTCGCCACGGTCGATGAATGGTTGATGACCATGGTTGATTGCAGCTGTCAATAAAAAAACATCACCAGCGTTTGCTTCAGCTGCCTCCTCCTTCGTTTTTGCTTCAGCTGCCTCCGCCGTTGGCTCCGCCGGTGCTTTGGCCAACAGTAACATCAAATGGCAACAGGTATGTCGTTTTATAAGGTAGCATCATTTTGTGATCCTCGCAACCGCTTGCATCCGATCAAACCCGTATAGATCCGAGAAGAATCGGATAGGAGTAAGAGCAATGCTACCAATATCAATTTGGTATCAGTATCGCGCAGTCCAAATTGTTTCACGCGTCGCGGTAAGACTCAAGGGCCCTGGTTTGAGCCAACATTTTACAGGGAATGTGTGTCAACCTAATCTCGCAGCCTATACAAACAGACCACAAATCGACACTCAACTTGCTCTTCAGGTGACACGGGTCTCATTCCCTAACCAGAGCTACAATAACTACTTCTTTCTTCCCTTCGTGGAAATCTTCTCTGCTCTGTACAAATTGGTGTCCAATACTCGGACAAGGAAATCTGGGCGCATGCTCTTTGTCAAGCAATCGCTCACCATCGTCGCGGTCGAGATCCACTCCAGGTGGTCTCCTCCATTGACCATTGTCGACCAAGTGAGTTTTCCATCTTGCCACAGATCTTCATGTAATGACATCAGCTCGATGCCAAGCCTGCGATCGGTAACCTTTCCTGGCGCCTCCAACGAAAGATGATCTGCCAAGCTCCTGCAATCAGTAAACGAAAGGTGAGGCATTGATTCCATTGCCTGTGAAGACCATTCCTTCATGTTCTGGATATGGCCCTTCAACTCACACAAACACCCTCTCAGTTTATGGCCCGTCTCAACGCCATTCTGAAGAGAGTATGTTTCCGCTTGCAGGGTAGTGCGACAAACTCTTCGGATCGCTGTAGATCCGAACGACAACGGAAGCACCTTGTAAACGCAGCTCTTGGGATCCTTAACCTCCTTAGCGTCAGCTAGGAAGTGCATTCTCCCCTGTTGGCTTTTGAATCCTGCTTCGTTCGAAAAACTGGCGTCTGTCACCGTAATCACAGCCACATTGTTCCAATCAAGATACCCCTTTGGGTACTTGAGCTTCACGGAGTCCATTCCTTGCTGTGCAAGTGCCAAGGTTTTGTTGGCCTCGTGAAGTGTTTCAACTGTGGCTCCCTTGACTGATGATTGCAGACGTGACACTCTGTAGCTGATCAAAGGAAGTTTAGAAGTCAAACTTCCGACTTACGGACAACTCAACTAGGTCAGTTCGCACGGGCAGGGGAGTGAGTCAGGAGATAGAAGATCAGAGATGTCAGAGAAGAAGAAGCCACAGCAGAAGATATAGCAGATCAAAAGATATAGCAGAAGATGTATAGTCAGAGAGTCAGGAAGACAACAGATCCGAGTGCGCGAAATGTTAGGAAAGTCGCCAAATGCTGTGTTTTTCAATAGTTTGTGCGTCCAGGAGGCCCGAAAGGTAGGCTCGCTAAAGCGGCGGGTGCGGACCCTTCTGGCGGAAGGATTGACAAAAATTGGCACGCCGCCTGCGCGCGAAGCACATTTGGAAGTCAAAAGTTGCAAAACACACCAGCACCGGAGCACTTTTGGAAGATCCAACTTGAAAAAATGGCACGCCGCCTGCGCGCGAAGCACATTTGCAAGTCAAAAGTTGCAAAACACACCATGTTCGGAGCACTTTTGGAAGATGCAACTTGAAAAACTGGCACGCCGCCTGCGCGCGAAGCACATTTGGAAGTGAAAAGTTGCAAAGCACACCATGTTCGGACTACTTTTGGAAGATGCAACTTGAAAAAATGGCACGCCGCCTGCGCGCGAAGCGCATTTGGAAGTCAAAAGTTGCAAAACACACCATGTTCGGATTACTTTTGGAAGATGCAACTGGAAAAAATGGCACGCCGCTTGCGCGCGAAGCACATTTGCAAGTCAAAACCTTCAAAACGCTAGGGGTTCGGAGCACTTTTGGAAGATGCAACTTGAAAAAATGGCACGCCGCCTGCGCGCGAAGCACATTTGGAAGTCAAAATCGTAAAAACACACCACGTTCGGGCCACTTTTGGAAGCGTAGTTTTCGTAATTCCGTTGGGGAGAATGTGTTGCCGAATTCTTAGTTTTGCCTCTCCGCAATCTAATTCTGCTGACAATCGCGCTGGAATTGGGTCACGTGTCAGTCAAGTCAGTCAAATCCATCAAGTCAGTCAACCCCGGTCAGTCAATCAATCAGTCAGTCAGTCAAGTCAGTCAAGTCAGTCAGTCAGTCACTCAGTCAGAGAGACAGATAGATAGACAGAAACATAGATAGATAGATAGATAGACAGAAGGATAGATAGATACATGGATAGATAGTCAAGTCAGCCAGTCAGTCAGAGAGACAGATAGATAGAAAGAAAGAAAGAAAGATAGATAGATAGATAGAAAGAAAGAAAGATAGGTAGATAGATAGTCAAGTCAGCCAGCCAGCCAGCCAGTCAGTCAGTCAGTCATCCAGAGAGACAGAAAGATAGCTAGATAGATAGATAGATAGTCAGTCAGACAGACAGATAGACAGATAGATAGATAGATGGACAGTCCGTCTGTCAGACAGTGAGAGAGACAGAAAGAAAGAAAGAAAGATAGATAGATAGGTAGATAGATATAGTAGATAGACAGCCAATCAGACAGATAGACAAAGAGACAGCTGGATGGATAGATAGATTGTCAGGCAGACAGATACAAAGACAGACACACAGATAGGTAGACTTGTCAGACAGACAGACAGATAGATAGATAGTCAAACAGACAGACAGATAGACAGACAGGTAGACAGATAGACAGACAGAGAGATAGATAGACCGCCAGACAGACAGATAGTCAGACAGGTAGACAGATAGACAGACAGAGAGATAGATAGACTGCCTCACAGACAGATAGTCAGACAGTCAGACAGACAGATAGATAGATAGTCAGGCAGACAGTCAGTCAGACAGACAGTCAGATGGTCAGTCAGTCAGACAGACATTCGGTCAGACAGACCAAGTGGGTCGCTCTGTCAGTCAGGACTCACAACCACAAGCCCATCCTATAGTTTGCCATGTCTTGAAACTTCCGCCACCGCCTTGTGCGGTACTACTGGTATCCGGCCTCCCCTGTCGTGATACCCAAGCCAAACTCCCTGTACAAGACCGAAGGCTTGTCAGTTCCTGGGGAGTGACTGGTTCACTTCGTCGCTTTTGGGGATTGACAGTGATAGGCCGAATCTTGCGGGTGTTATCACGAACGTCGATTGAAATGGTTCCAGCCTCGTCCAAGGTAAACTGTTTCCCACAGTACCTGAAGCTCCCCTCCTCAGTTGTGCCAACGTCGTATCGCCGAAGCAATTCGGTAATGGCAGTTTCGCCTTCTTCCGTGTAGGCGTAGAGGAGGTCATCCACATGCGTGGCAAGTACAGCCACAGCATCTCCAGTGGGTCCTGGCAGGTAATACAACGCGGGGAAGAATTTACTTCCTCGGAATCCCTGCGCTCGAGCGTCTTCGTCGAGCTGCAAGAAAAAACCTGTACCGGAGTCTGTCAAGCCGTATATCCTGACTCTCATTAACAAGAGTGCATCTGGATCCACACCTGGCAATCCGTTTCGTGGTTGACTCATTAGTACAATTCGATCCAGTGCCTTGCCTTGAAAGTACGCATTCGTGATGTCAGCAGAATGCATGGTCACTCCTTTGCAGGAGCACCAACATGCCATCACGTGGTGGACATCTACCTCAGCTGTTGGGCTGTCGGACCTTAATCCTTCAGAAACCTCAAAGTTCCCACAGGATACCAAGCGGCTTTTCCATTCGGGAGCGTAATCCGGACGTCCCTTCTTGAACTCCGCTTTATCAGTGTGAACCCACTTGGAAGGTATCACCTGATGTCCTTCAGCCAGTAGTTGATCCTTCAGTTCACCAACAATTGGAATGGCTGCACCAAACTGTTCAAACTTGCCCCATTCCTTCACCATGGCTCCCTGCAGGCCTTCCTGCACTTCAGGTGGAGCAGTATTGTAATCTATGGATTTCAGAACTTTCTTCCCTAAGGATTCAGGTTCCTCTTCCAATCCCATAAAACTGGCAAAGAGGGCAGTAGCCTCATCGAGATCCGTTGGGGTCTCGTTGGCTCGTTGTCTTTCGAAATGCTGTCTCAATTGGAGGGGTAAATCATCCAAAACATTATGAACATTTGGCCAAGGAACCGGATCAGTCGAACCAGCCGCAGGCGTTTCAGACAACTGTCGAGAAGGACCTAGAGATACCCCTCTCTCAGCTTCTGGCTCTGCGGCAACTGAACTCGAGGATGCTGACGCAGCCTCTCCAGTTCGAGGTCTGACATTCCTGTCGAGTCCCTCAGGGGCCTCAACTCTCGCAACCGCGGGTCGTCTCCTCGACAGAGGAAGGTCAGCGAGATCATCCTCAGCCTCAGCTCCTAGATCGTCGTCCTCTTCTTCAAAGAAATCAGGACCGACCCATATGTCATCGCTGTCTTCGGGCACGGGGGGAAGTTCCGAAGGAATTCCATCTTCCTCCTCAACAACCATCGGAGATGGACTTGGATAGGGCTCATCGCGAGCTCCTTCCTCTTCCGAATCACCTCTTGTCCTTGCATCCAAAAAGGATTGTTGCCCATCCCCAACAATTCGAGATGGTACCAAAGGCTCACCTCTCAACACGGAAACAGCCAATGCCTCTGATGCGCTTGCAGGGCGAATGTTGTTGCTTGCAACCAAAACAGGTACATTACCCGAAAGAAGCCAAACGTTCTTTTGGTTTTCCCAACCGATTACTCGACAAGTAGGGCTCCATTGGACTCCTCCCCGATTGTTATCCTTCCTGAAAACAACCAAGTCACCAATGGCATGTTCACGGTGGAAACCAGAAACATTCTTTGACATAGCTCTCTGTACCCTCCTGGAACAGTCGAGGTGTACATAAGCCTTCCTGGCCTCTGTTCTCGCGAGGTGTTGTAATGCAAAAATGCTGGTGGGGTCATGTCGGGCTTCAATGACACCTAGTTCAGCAAACCTCTCTTCAGACATCAAAGAGGGCATGTCCCTTGGTGCCTTTCCCATTACCCATTGTGATGGGGAGAAGCCTCCGGCTTTGCTCATGTCATTCTTGGTGCTGGTCACTTCAGTCAAGATTGACTCAACTTGCTCTTTCGAAGAGCATGAAGTTTCCGCAGCAACCTTCCTAAACATGGCCTTCAACAACCCACCATGACGTTCTACACGGCCTAGTTCCTCAGGACTCTCAAGGGGAACATGATACGATTGGATTCCATGTTCATCGAGGTACTTCGCCAAAATTCCACGGTTGTGAAGTCCTCTGTCACAGAACAAATTGACGGGGTGTCCAGCCCATGCAAACCATCGTTTCTGTAGTGCTGACAAACATGCATGGGAAGATGGTTGGCCAGCTCCAACCTTGACAACCTCTGCCAGTTGGAATGTTGTACCCATACAAACCATGTTCAAGACCTGATACTTTTGTCCCATGGTATCCGTCAACTCCAAAACATCAATTCCCAAGGTATGGTTGAAGACATACTCATGGGGCAGTCTTGTCTTGTGGGTAGGCCGTTTTGGTTCTGTTCGTTCACATGGGATACACCGATGAACCTTCACCGCATCAATGAACTCCTTTCGCACCTTTGCAGCCTTGAGCAGGTTCACCATCACTGACCTGGGCACGTGGCCGAACGCTTTGTGCAATCTGCGAACGGCAATCCTGACACGCTGGGGAAGTGCCTTCCATTTGGCCCTGCGAGCTTGCTCGTCCTCTGGCAACCCATGGGACTTCCATATTATCGAGAAGGGTATCTTCCTCGATCATTTCCTCTGCAGGCCCAATGGTGGCTCTGTCTTGATCATCTATGAGCCCATCAAGTGTCTCAGATGGCTCAACTTGCTCTTCATGAATACTGGCTGGGAAGGCTACCGACATCTGATCATCCGTTGCTGTATCTGTTGCCCAATTCTCCAACCAACTCACGAAATCCCAAGACAACACTTCATCCATAGTTTTGTCAGTCCACCAACCTTCAAATGACTCACGCAATGATTCTGAATTGGTGGTAAATGCCAGCCCCACATCATTGATGTACGGGGTCTGAGGCATTGTATGGTCTTCCCAACGGGATGTCATGGCGCAATCCAGGTGCAAATACCTACTCCCAGAAGATTCACAAAACATTTCCAACTCATGAAGGAGATTCTTGTGGTTCAACGTGTCATTGTTGTCATCATATTCAATTGCAACCACAATGGTATCATAACCTTCAAACAACCCTTGCCAAACCTGACCACTTTCCAAGGGGTCTAGATACTCAGCATTCTTGCCCACATCGTACGTCTCGAAGTTCTCCTGGAACAAGAGGGGGCATGAAGTCACAACTGCAACACTCGGCGCAATGCTGGTATAATCTTGTGAAGACGAGTTGGATCTCAGTCCAAGAGTGGATCTGAGTAGTGAATCATGGGTATTGAGTTTTTCAATTCCTCGCAAAACCTCACGTCGGTGTTTCTTACTCATAGTTGTTTGGTCATTGGGATCAATTGCAATGCTGGGCATAGGATCAACCTCCAAACTGGATGAATCTGATGAAATCTCAATTGCCATAAAACCACATGGACTAAACTCATCGCTCTCTGTAGTGGTACCGGGGTCCAACTTAACACCAAGGTCCAAATCGGGCTCTTCCTTCACTGGTTTTGCTTCGGACTCCAAAATTGGGTTCCTGGGTTTTGACAGAGATTTGGCGGCCCAAAATCGTGGTTTCTTTGGCGACGGGGTAACAATCAGGCCATCTCTAACATCAACCAAATGAGTCCTCTTTGGTGGTGTTGGGGGATCTCTGCGGCGCACCATGTATGCTCGGCGATCGGACGAGTCAGCTGCAGCCTTGTGGCTGAACACGATCAAATCCGTCCATTTGGACGGGAGGCGCGCCGAGGTCTGGATGCCCACATTCTCCTCCACCTTCACCCAAGTCCTGTCACTTCCGTTGCGGTCCATGGCATAGGTCGTTTTCACAAAACCTTCCTGCTGCATCCATGAGGCCGTCTTGGTGTAGGTGGTCTGCACAACTCCACGGATCCTCACATCAACACGGACCCCTTTCTGCTGTGCCTCGTGGTGGTCATCGATGTCCTCATTCGTCACCCACAGGATCCTGTCGCGATGGCCATTCTCGCGGGCAAACTGCCTGCACATGTCCAACAGGTCCTCACCCAGGTCCGTGGCATTTGGGCGGTCAGCTCCACCACTGAAGAGGTTCAGCTTGAGCCTCGCATCCAAGTCATCCCGGTCCACAGTCGACTCCCTTTCGGGAGGCAGGTCCTCGGGAGTCGCTGTCAGCGGTTCCTCCTTCACCTCTTCAAACTCATCCTCTTCCTTCACCGTTGACCATTGCCGCTTCCGGGTATACGCACTTGGCGGATCCCTCACATCGCGGCCTGACCATCCTTGCTCCTGCCACACCTGTTCCTGGCGTCCTCGCTGTTGCCATCCCTGGTCACTCCAGGTTCCTGCATAGCCACGATGCTGCCACTCCTTTCGACGTGGCTCCTCAACAGCCTCCACCTTTCGAGGTCCCCCTGGTGGTGTCACCGGTCGCTGGGGCCTCCTTTGGATAGGGCTTCTGCTCTTCGAGCTCTTCTTGTGGCTTCGGCTCTTCCTTCGGCTCCTGCTCTTTCTGCGGCTTCGGCTCCTCCTTCGGGATCTGCTTCGCCTTCGACTTCTGCTCCTCTTTCGGCTTCGTGAATCCGAACGGGTTCGAGGTCCACCGCGCTCACGCTCCATCAGGGACTTCATCATCGAAGCCAGGTCAGCCACCTGCTTCCTGAGATCGTCCTCCACTGAAGCACCAGCGCTTGGAGCCGCACTGGATGGCTCGGTGCCTCTACCCTCGGCCCGAAATCGCTGAGCCGCAGGGATCACCCTTGCCACTCGGGATCCCGCAGGTGCCCCAATGACTGCTCTTACATATTCCTCAGAGTCAGCCTTGCTTCCTTTCTCAGTGTCCTTGAGTTTTTCCTCCTTCTCTTCCTCCTTCTTTTCCTCGACCTTCACACGACGAGTTTCCTTCTCCTCTCGGGATTGCTTGCCATCCCCCTTGTCATCGTCCTCCTTCTCATCCTTCTTGGGGTACGTGAAGGCATACTCCAGGCTCATTGCTTTGCAAACCTTCACCTGATTGCAATCATCACACTTGCCACCACAGGACATCTGGCTCCATCCATAGGATGCCATGTGAATGAGAGCCGTGTCCCAACCGAGGTTCTTGAAGAGGAACTTGGAGAAAAGTCCTGATGCCACTGCTCGATGTCGGCCTCCATTGCACGTGACCACAATGAGATGTTTACCAGTCTTCAATGAGATCTTGTGCAACTTTTCCATGAACTTCTTGAAATTCTCAGAGTTCATCACCGGCCCAAAAATCCCGGGGTGCGATCCCAGGTGTCCTCGGAGCGACTTGTCATGGTCGGGATCTCCAATGTCCCTCACATCAATGCGATGAACCGTCCACCCCTTCGGGGCCTTCAGCCCATCCATCGGGTCGCCCCACTTGGCACCCCCAGTCACAATCAAGACATCGAGGTCCTGCCCAAGAAGCTCTTGGAGCTTGGTCTTGCAGGCCCCTTTGTCTCCAAACTGCCAACCGCGCGTTGGCTCCGTCATGGTGTCGATGCTGGGAGAGTCTGAACGAGATCGAGCCGCAAAAGCAACACGAAAAGATCGGTGGCATTTTGGCACCTTCAGATTCATGTCTCCCGGGTCCACAAGGCCCGATGTAATGCAAAGCATGTTCAACCCGGTCCTACTGCATCGATAAACTGGGAGTACTCTACCCTTCAGGGTGACAATCCCCTTGCCAAGATCCTTCACCAAACCGAGCTTTGCTTGTGCATGTAATGACAACAGTAGAGGTGTGTCTCCCTCAGACAACTCATATGATTCCAAAACTCCATTACATGGTCCATCCAAATCATCCATGGACAGTGCAAACGGCATGCTTCTGAGACCAACAGTCTTGGACCCTTTGGAACCTAATCCAGTAAAGCTCTTGGATGAGGTGGTTGTCAATGGGCATGCATAACCAAGACGACTCATCTTTTCAATTGCTTGGGCTGCCCACTTTGCTGAATGACAAGTACTGTTGCAACCTTCATCCAAAACACAGTACACATTGGGGTCATCATCCGAGTACATGTCCCTCACTTCTCCATGGACATGAACCAAATCACCCGGAGGCTCATGATCCCCTTCCTCATGGTCATCAGAATGATAACACACACCGATGAAAGCAGCTGGCGTCTCATGGTCCATTTGGCCATCCACCAGAGAATACCCGGACTCCTCTTCAAGCACTGCAGCCACAGCATTCTGGAGAAGCTCATGGAGTCGGGAGGTGGTAATGGCCTCAGTTTCAGCAGGGGATGACACAAGGGCAGCAAACTCAGGCAAAATGGCTTCCAATTGAGCGGGGTCCAACACATCTGGATCCTCGCGAACCAACTCTTGAACAATGGGAAGCTTCATGGGGTTGATGGTTTCAACCTTCTTAGCAGTTTCAACACGTTCCTTTCGAATAGGCATGGGCATTTCATCTATGAATATGCAACATGTCTTGCAGAATGTTCTATGGACTCCCTTACTGGATCCACGGTGATCAAGATCCTCATGCTTGCATGTAGCGGGATCTTGAGTGGGTCTCAAGTCCCTCTTGGTAGTGCTGCTGTTGCCACAATCCAAACATGTCAGTTTCACCGTGTAAGCCGTGGAGCCTTTCTTCGAGAAATCCTTACACTCTCTGCATTTTGGAAGTGGTGGATTCGGTGGGATTCTCGAGGCAGTGGACATCTTCCTCTGGCCAGCAATGACTACATCAATCTCAGGAATATCCTCGGGGACATCCTTCAACCAAACATCATTCCCTTGATACCAGAAGTACATGTCAATCCATCGTTGAAACTCCAACAGATATGCACTCTTAGAGCCCGTCTTCTTGATCCATTTGTACATTTCAGGGTGTCGATGCAACACTTGCCAGAATGTCATACCTTTGAACTGTCCGGCTGGGAAGACATTCTCACTTCCGGCAGGGCGGCTCATGAGATTCACGGATTCAACAACCAAAGTTCCTCCAGTGCCCTCTCGTGACGATCGAGGTGCGCTGGATGCTTTAGTCTTCGCTTTCGGGGTTCGGAATGCCATGTTCGCAGTGGGCGTCGTGGACGACCCTGCTCCTAGATGCACATAATCATCATCTTCTGATGAATCACTGAAGGCAAAATTGGCAGTGGGTTTCGGGTTGCTAGTAGCACCCTTCTGCCCCTGACTACGTCCTGGGAATTTGCACTCCCGGTCTCCAGCCCAATGACCCATTCCGCCGCACCTCAAGCATTTCGACTTGCTCTTCAAAGCCTGAAGGCATTCGCGGCGCTGGTCAAGGGTGAGATGAGAACGAACCAACTTGCCTTTGCCCTTGGATTTGCCTTTGAAAGGTTTTCCCTTACCTTTTCCTTTAGCCTTTCCAGTGGCCATGTGAGCTGCAAGCTGAAGCTGAATGGCATCGCCAACTTGGCGCTCATCAGATTCATCGAAGTCATCAAGTGCATTCAGTGCAATGGCTTCATACTCATCCACATCATCAAACACATCATAGAGGGGTTCACCATCATCATCAACGTATTCTTCTTCTTCCTCAATCCCTCCAAGTAAACCAACATAATCCTCAGGCTCTTCCCCCAATGATGGTCATGCTCTTCGTCTTCCCATGTTTCGGGATAGGTCACATAAGCCGTCCGAGTGTTCCATGATTTTCCGTACGACTTACCTTTACCTTTGGGAGGTCCTTTGAAAGGTTGAGCGGGGCGTCCTGTCCACGATCGGGATCCCTCCTTCAGATGGATGGTCCCGTGATGTTGAATGAGAACCTTAACAATATCCTCAAACGTTTGTCCCTTCGCACAAGGCTTGGTCACCAGAATCTCTTGTCTACTAATCCCTGACATCTCCAAGAGTAGCTCAACACGCATTGTTTCGGACAAGCTAATCGAGCTGTCCATCTCTTGGAGGATCCGCCACCAACGTCTTCATCGCTGCGTGAAGGACAACATGGATTCCCCAGACTGCCTGGAGAAGGGTCCTCCTTGTCGTTGACCCATCCTAAAGAGTTCCTTCGCTTCCTCCGTTGCTCGAGGGAAGACGTTTTGGCGCACTAGTTCTACTAGTCGTTCGATCCCTCCAGGGACGATCAAAAATTCTAGTCCCATGTCCCGCGCTATTAAAAAGGCGTCGCCTCTCAGACCTTCAACCACCTTATTCACCAAGGGGCTTCGGTCCGGAGGCTTACTCCCCTTCAGACTTCGGGCACTCTTGGGTGTCCCGGCCTGCAAAGGTGGAGTTGCTGCGGGCTTCGCTGCTGCAGCCTTAGCAGCGGGGGTAGCTTCTGTGGTGGGGACATCTTCTTCATAGGGTTCTGGGTCTGGCAATTCAAAGGAATCTGCACCAGAAGTATCGGCATCAACACTTTGTGCCTGGGACTGGTCAAACAGTTTGCATCTCAACAAGGTACGGAACTGCCAGTCATGAAATGATTGAGCATCACCATTGTAGATATATGATCCTGACTTGGTTTCCAATGGCGCGCTTGTTGCGCGGTCGGGGTTGTACCTCAAACCTGCGACCGACATTTCGACGATTCCTCACGCGTGCAAGGGTGTCCACAGGGTGGACCACCGATTTCCAAGCCTGCCTACAAGGAGGTCAGACGTTTCTGTCGCACTCTGCCTACCGGGAGGTCAGAGGTAGTAAAAAGTCACAAAGGAAAAAGTCAATTGGGCCAAATACAAACAACAACAACGGAAAAGGTCTGGATCTGCCGCGTACTCGGAGTCGAGTCGTCACCCGCTCCGCTACCAATATCAATTTGGTATCAGTATCGCGCAGTCCAAATTGTTTTACGCGTCGCGGTAAGACTCAAGGGCCCTGGTTTGAGCCAACATTTTACAGGGAATGTGTGTCAACCTGGTCTCGCAGCCTATACAAACAGACCAAATTTCAAATTTCAATTTTCAAATTCTTTGCGACATCATCCTAGGCAGGTGATCATGCAACGGCGCCTTTCCCCATAGAATATTGGAGAACCAGAATGCATGTCCAGAAGCACTTGCTCGGCCAAAGAAGCCGGGTGGAACATCAACTATCATAGCAGGGCCCAACTAGGAAGATGGTATGAATAGTGAACTATGGGAATATACCCGCCAATCAACTGATGTTGACAAAGCTCGTACTTGGTGTAGGGTTGGAACCATTATCGGCTTCGTCTTACCAGCCAAAGATCCCTTGCTTGATTACAAATCATGTTTCAGGGCTGACCAAAAGTATGTATACATGAACTAGTGCATACCAGTGGGATCCAGTGGGCATATGTCCCCCCACGATGGCCAGTCGATTGCTAAACCGGAACGCCATCCGGATTGATGGCGATCGCAACTGCTTGTGGGTCTGGAAGCTACTTACCGATGCTTGATGCACAATCACTATGATTCAAGGTCAATATGTGCTGCATACCAGCGGTTCCCAAAAGCTTCATCGTTTAAGTGTCAATGTTAATCTCATTATGTTTGCGCATGTCAGTTTCAAAAACGTTCATGCTGCACCTTGGCGGCGGCTGCGTAGACTGTCTTTAAGATGTTCTGCGCCTGTCACAAGATTTGGAGCCAGATTGGATGGGATACTTGGATGTGCATCCTCACTTAGTGCGGCTTATCAATCATGCTTATAGGGGATCGTAAAATGTGCTGCATACCAGTGTTTCAAAAAAAAACATCATTTAATGCTAATGTTAATCTCATTGAGTTTTTTTGACAGCAAATGTCAATGGTTTGGTGGTACTCGTTGGTAGTCAGTTGTTGGTTATGGTCACGGTTGATATCGGGGGATGGGCACGGGACCAAATGAGAGAATGCGGATGGGGTGAGGGAATTGACGAGGATGGGGACAGCGGTGCCTCCCGCTTACTAAGTAGGTTAATGGTCGCCACGGTCGATGAATGGTTGATGACCATGGTTGATTGCAGCTGTCAATAAAAAAACATCACCAGCGTTTGCTTCAGCTGCCTCCTCCTTCGTTTTTGCTTCAGCTGCCTCCGCCGTTGGCTCCGCCGGTCTCCAGTAGAAACCAACCACTGCCAACCAAAACCTCCATATATGAGTGTTTCTCAAAATAGGAGTACCCCCAGTCATCATCCTATATGAATCGTTGTTTCTTAATAAACCAACCTTTTGGCCCCCTATTTGATGGTTTCTCAAGTCATAGGGGTCCCCCAAAATCATCCAATAATAACCATTGAGGGTAATAAGCCATCCATGTTTTTCCATTTTTCCATTTTTCGGACCATTTACGGCAATAAACCATCCATTTTAGGCACCCCTATGGCTGGAGAAAGCACGAGACAGCACCAGAACTATCCACCTTCCACCGGCGCTCCTGCATGGACCGCGCCACAGCCGTCTTTGCCGTGGCTGGATCCATGACCTGGCGACACCGTGGCAGGTCAGAAGGAAAAGACCGATTTCTCTGCGGTTTACACCAATGATTTCCAGCTGTTTCCAGAGTTCAGCTGAATTCTGTATGGAGACCAATGATTTCCTCCAGGAGACCAATGATTTCCAGCTGTTTCCATCACATTCTTATGATCCCATACATTTCCAGCACCAAACCAGAATTCTGTAAGGTACTCATGATTTTACAGAAGGAAATGTCTGTATGGATCTCCTTTTTCTTATTTTCTGAGTACCTTACAGAATTCTGGTTTGGATGTGTTGAGTTCTATGCGATTCTGAGTATGCAACGTCCAACGATCAGCCTGGCTCTGATTCCTGCTGTTGTTTGGGAGCTCCTGATCCAACATGAACACCTCACACCTGGTTGGTGGTTGAACCAACCCCTCTGATTGGTGGTTAATAGTGGTTAATAAGAATGGTTAATAGAATGGTTGATAGGATGGCTAATGTAGTGGTAAATAGAATGGTCAATATCATGATTATAATGGATGCAACGCGCCCAAGGGGGCTGGTTGTTCCCTAGCCCATCTTGAAATCATGATCCTTTTTGACTTGAGACACCCACAACCATGTCTAGTTTCAAGGTGCCATCATTTCTACGGATATTCTACCAAGTTTGTGGACTGGTATGGTAAATATGTTTGATACCCTCCAAGAGTGGGACCTGTTGGCTTAATTTACAAGCCATACTGGTTGGTGTTTGATATTACTGTACTCATCGTGGAAGCTGATGACATCACCTGAACCTGACAGTTTGATGAGGAAAACCATGTCTAATAGAACAATCATCCAAGAATGCATATGGTGGTTTCTCAAAATGGGGGTACCCCTAAATCATCCAATATAAATCATTTATAGCAACAAACCAACTATTTCAAAGATATCTTATATTGATCATTGCACAATCTGAAATCTTGGTCACACCATCGCTGGTACCCACCTGTTGGAACGCTAGTCTTGTCTACTTTGGTGTAACGCCTTTGGCATACTTGGCGCTATCTCAAGGGGGGACAACAGGCTGGCTTGCGATAGAAGAAAGCTAGCTAAATAGCTGCTTCACAAACATGTCTACCGGTTTTCGTGTTGACCTATCCTTGCTGCTTTTGGATGCTTGTCATCTCCTATTGCTGGCTGGAATGGTCCTTCCAATGCTTGGCATTGACCAATAGTTCTTGGTGACTTTGGCCATCATCCCCGATGATCATCCATGATCATCCATGGTCAACCAACATCAACCGATACTTTTGCTTATTATCCCCTACTTACTATCAACCATCATTCACCATGCTGAAAAAACCAACAGCCAATTGTAAACCGGTAAGCTGGGTTGAAACTTACAGTAAACCCATCATTGTTGCTTATTGAGTCTTACTACCAATCATTCACAATTGCTAACAACCAACAGTTCATGATGAACCAGTGTGTTACTCAACCTTATCAAGTAACCCTCATGAACCATCACTGCCTTTTATTGATTAACTATGATGAGGGTTAAATACTTGATAAGCGAACATTATCACTAACCAACATTGTCATTAACCCTCATGGCCAATGGGATTAATGTTAAGTCACGATTTGCTTATGGACCTTGATTTAAGAAAAGTTGTTCGAAAATTATTCCAGGACCCTACCATTTTGAAATGGAGAGTGATTAAAGAAAAGTTTTTTTTTTGGGGGTGCCATTTTTCTGGATTTATGGATTGTGCTTTTTTTACTCCCAGGTGGTTCTGGCTGCTTCTATCTTTTCCTTTTCCCTTTGAGTTCTTTAATTTTCTCTTTTGCTTTCTATTGGCCATTTGCTAAACCGAGAGCTTGCTGAAATGGATGATCCCTTTATTAAACTCCTTTTAAACAAATTAGCTTTTTCAATTTTCCAAGAGGGTAGCCCAGGAAGAGCCAAGTTGTTGAATAATAGGTTTACCAAAAGGGGTTGATTAATGCAGGGATGGTCCTGGCTGCTTCTATCTTTTCCTTTCCCCTTTGAGTAGAGAAGAGAAGAGAGGAGAAGAGAAGAGAAGAGAAGAGAGAAGAGAAGAGAGAAGAGAAGAGAAGAGAAGAGAGAAGAGAAGAGAAGAG